>JAULBZ010007140.1:0-11766 GCA_032360805.1 Neoturris breviconis | reverse complement strand
TTAATAAAATAATAAATTGTTTTAATGAATATGTAATCTTCTATTTCATTATTCTTTATTTCTTTTTAATTTTAATAGCATATGATGACAACCACCTTTACTTTACAATATTACTGTTAATATATACCATGTTTTTATTCATATGTTATTATTATGTTTAATATACTTATCCTTAATGGTCCCACAGAACATAAGAGCACAATAATATATTTTATAAAACTAAATTATATTATTTAGAGTCTATATCATAATGCTATGATGTATAATGTGTATATCCAACTCATATCCAGCACAATATATTATAAGTTCTAATTAAATTTTATTATTTAGTTTATACATAATGCTATGAGTAGATATAATGTGTGTATCCTATCCTATTTATATCCACTGAAGGGGACTTTTGAGCATTGCTTTAGGTTATGATATGAAATTTCACTGTCTTCTGCTCTACAGTGATATAATGTAATTCTGTCTTGATCTTTATCAATTTAATAAGGACATGAAATCCTAATGCCATGTAAAACTTTGGTGTTTATCCTTGATATGAAATTTCACTACTCTCTTCCACAGTGACTTGACATAATTTTGCCTTGATAATGGTGTTCCAATTGTTTATTTGACCTGTAACTTTACCATCTTAATAAAGACGTATTTCAAACACTGTATAATGTGTTTATGCAAGTCATATTTATGTGCTTAGGTTTAACTTTCACTTGGTTTTGTGGACTACTTCAAATTAATTAGTTTTACCGTACCTTTAATTAGTTTACAGTTTTATTTTTATTTTGTTCTCTAGAACAGCTTACCACACAAACTGATGTTGCTCATAATGTTGAAAAGCAGAACTTGACATATGACACGGCATATTCATTAGTTGACCGAAAAGACACTGAAAGGGTTTGACTATTTTACTTGTTATTGATTTGTTGTTGTGTAATTTTCTAAATAGATCGTTCTAGGACTTTTACAGCTGCTCGTATTGCCTTGTCAAATACGTTTGGTCTGAAACAGTCTATAATCTTGAAAATATCTTTATACCAATAGTTTAAATAGTAGATTTTGATCGTTCTCATTGTAAATTTTGATGTTATATACCTTAAAGGACAAAACTAATATTTTGGCATTCCAAAATTGTGCAGACCATCATATTTACCTACTTTAAATCCTGCAATTCATGTTATTGAAACCACATCGCTATAAATCACGAATAACGTTATCTAGATGAAGAATGTAAGATATTGTTCTTAGTTATCCTTAATAAATTGACGAAAAACGAGAAAATAAAGGATAAAATTACAAAAATACAAAAACACCCAAAATCACTTAATATTTGGCCTCCAGACATTAAGTTGTTAATAGTTATGTCAGCCAAAACGTTGTTGTTAAGGTACGGTACAAAGAACTTAAGGATTTTTTAGACATGATTCTGTGATTTCAAACTAGGTGTAGTAAATACGTATGACTAAAGTTGTATAGGCTAGGAAAAGTGAAATTTACTGCAACAAATTTAGGAAAAAACCTTTCTGACTGAATCTCCCTCCAGCTTAGCAACAAATAAAGCATTAAGGTGAATAGTCACTCTAGAGGAGTGATTTACACATTTCTATTTATATTACCCAGTGGATAAAAACTTATTCAAAGTATGTAGTAAAGACAACGATCGACATTATTCTAGTGTCTTTACTGCAGACTTTAAACACATTTTTACCCACTGGGTAATCTTTAGGAAGAAACAAACATTTACTACAAATCTACTGTTGGTATAACAAACGAGAACAAAAATGTTGTTGAAGAAAATATGTATGCTGAAACAAATGCTCCTAGCAATTCCTCAAAAGAAACAGAAAATCATGAATATATGTATGCTGGTATCAAAGAGAGGAAGAGCGATATTGGCAATGTATCAGACAAAACAGACAGTATAGTTTATGCAACATTGGAATCAGATCGTGGTAGTAGTTTACACTCTAATGCACTTGACAGCTTAAGACTCTCTCCAACAGATGCAAAATTTGTTGTGTTACCTGGCGTTTCAGGGAATGCATACAATGAAGTTGGCGACATTATCTCTTGATGATCTGATTGGAAGCAATCTTTGAATAAGAAAGAATGTCCCCAGTGGTCGAAGCAAGAGCAAATAATCACTGGAGGAGTGCTTTGGAGCATAGCTTTAGGCTTTGTAGTCCAAAACTCCTCCTCCACAGTGATTATTTACTTTGACCACTAATCCCTTTTATAATATGAAAAATTAAATTTAAGTTTTTTAAATTTTTATATTCAGATTTTGTAAATTTATATAACATTAGTTAAATGCAGAGACTGCAAATTTAGTTTGTAAAGAAATAGCTTAAATTAATGCTGAAGAATATAGTTACCTGATAAATAGAGGTAAAGATTAAACGAATAATGAATTAAAGTAGTGAACAATAATTTTTTATCAAAAACTTATTATTAATTCCATTGTATTTTCTACCAACTTCTTCACTACTTTCATTATATAACGCTCTATTCTAAATATTCAGCACACTCAGGTAATAAGCCAAGAATTAAGCCATAATTCGAAAGTAAAAATATCATGTGTTTTATTTGCTAATATTTCGTCATGATACACAACTTTCTCAAAACAAATTTAGTTACAAAATCTTTGTAGGTATTAATTATTAATTAATTATATAATTATGCTAAGTATTTTCTAAAAGTTAGTAATTAAATTTGATTTGAGAAAGTTGTGTATATTACAACAAAATATTAGCGAGTAAAATACATGTTTTAACTTTTGGCTTAATTCTTGGCTTGTTATCCACATTTAATTATTGTGTTCACACACACACATAACGTTGAAAGTATATGTTAATCTATTATTATGTTATAATGTTCAGAAGCCATTCATTAAAATTACCCAGCTTTTACGATGGATTTCCTCTTACACCTTTTTTGTGAAATTCTTATGGTGAAATCTCAAATTGCACATTCCTAGTTGTATTATTTGTATATGTGTATGTGTATGACTGTTTTCTCTTATTTCACCACTAAGCATGTGCAACCAAGATAAACTGCAAATACTTTGTTTATATCTGGTTGGATTTTGTTGGCGTTCCAATCATCATCCGACCAGCTCTTTTTTCTGCCAACCATGCTACCATGTTAATGTTTTCTTTGTTATGGTATCGATGCCATTGTATTGCAGATGCAAACAAATTCATGCAATATAGCTTATGTCATTGTAAATTCATGCAATCCCTGGCAAGGCAAGATATTACAGTAGAGCTTGCAATAAAAATCATCCATTGGAAATTAGCCTTAAGGGACTGTCTCAAAAATAAAATCTACCGAGTACTAAGTCAATGATCTTACAATAGATTGCAATGTATTGTAAGCTCATTGACCTAACACACTTCTGCACAGTTTCATTTTTGTTAAATTTTGATGATTACTGTCTTACATAATAAATTTTAATTGTTTATAATAAATTTTTATTATTTAAATTATTTTTATAAAGATTCGTTAGTGTATTAATTGATATAATATTATGTTTTGATTTGAAATTTAGGTGGAAGGATATATTGAAATATGATTGTATATTGTATATGATTATATATGATTGAAATGTTTATGTCCATTAGATTTAATGCATTGGGAACAAATTATCAATGATTATTATATAAATTAATCTAATTGATCAATAGAGGTTTTCATAACCCAGATATACCCTTAGGTAGACAAAACCCATCAAGAAATGAAAGGTCAATGGTTTCTGTCATAAATTAGCAGAAAAATAAGCATTATTTTACCTGCAGGCACATAACTTCAAATCAATGTTAAAACAATGTGAAAAGCTTCTTTAAGAATTGATTTCTTTTAAAAGGTTGTGTGATGTGATTATTAAAATGTAATTAAAGGTCATAAAATATGAAGTTAATTAGTTTATAACAAGAATTATTCCCAATATAAATTAAATTAGTAATATAAAGTGAAGGAAATTTTAAGAAAGAAAACGAATTGTTTCAGAGATGTACATAAAACCAGTAAAATCTTATGTGTGTGCTTAGATATTTAAAAAATACCACATTGGTGTACATATGCATATAGCCTATATGCATATAACTACTGTGAACTCCCAGTTATTTGAACCTGCACTTATTCGAACTTCTTGTTTATTCGAACTAATATCAATTTTCCTTGGACTTGCTTTATGAAACCCTTATAAATTACCCTCGCTTATTGGAACCTTCACTTATTTGGTTTTTCGAACCCACTTTTTCTCCCTTGAGCATCTAAATCCTTTGGCTATTCAAACTTACCTGAAAAATGTAGCAAATAATGCAGCAAATGTTATGGCACTAGTTCTTCTAGTTCTTCTTCAGGTCGTTCAAGGTTCTCCATGCAGCTGGTAACATAGTTTTTGGAAGCCATTTTGTCTAGTATTACAAAAGATGTACTAAAACGCAAAGTAGACCAAGAATAATATTTAACGTCCAGTGGTTTGCCTTCTCCACCCTTAAACGACCAATGGACGCTAAGCGTAGTAGGTTTCGAATTTTGACTGATCCCTAAGTAAATGAGATAAAATTTACAAGATCTTACTAAAAGTACCTAGTTGAAAAGCAATTTCTAGAAATTATTGTTCTTGCTGATTTATTTTGGGTAAATTTACTTGATTGGATGGGTTAGTCAGTAAATTGAGATGTTGGTATATTCTTCCAGAATTACACATTGGGGGGTTCTGATTAATTGAAATTTGTGGTGTTTCTTTTTGAAAAATGGAGTTTACTACACCCCTACAAACAGGTAACAGAGAGTATGTTTTTCATAAGGAAACATTTATTTCCAGCATGCAATTATATTTATTTTGAGAAAATGTAACTTAAGTATTCTACTTTTAAACTTTCAAAATACAATAGTCTATGCAATAATATTTATAATGTTCACTACCCTTAAACAGATCACTACAGGGAAATGTTTCTTTCTTTCACCTAAATACCCCTAAATACAAGGCAAAATATGTCAATTTAATGACCTTTAATTATTCGAACTCTTGATTATTTGAACCATTTTCTGAAGGTTTAAATAACCGGGAATCTCCTGTATACATAAAGCCTATATACATATAGCCTATATACATATACCATATAAATATGGCCCATATACATGCAGCCTATATTAATGTAGCTTACCTTACTCTTTTTAATTTTCACACCCCATGAATTTTTGTGCATTTAATGTGTGTATTAAAGGAGTATTTTCACGCATTAAAGGCCAAAAACAGGCAAAAACAGGTGAAAAACGGGCAAAAACAGCTGTGAGAGTCAGGTGCACGAACATTACAGGTGTGAGAATATAAAGGATGCAAACAATGCCTTTATACATGCAGCCTATATACATAGCCTATATACATATAACCTATGTAGCTTATATACATATGGCCTATATACATCACTTGTTTTTATGGTTTCCATGGTTTCCTTGATTACAAATGAGACATTTCACAATTATCGTGGCAATATTAGTTAAGTTTTATTTGTACTTTACAATGCTTAAACTAAGATTAAATAATCACTGTGGAGGAGTTATATTGAAAACTTATTTCTTTGTTTTTTTTGCATATAATTAAGGCCACTTGCAGATGATTCTTCATTCATAGTTACCACGTACTACAAAATTGAAATGAGGAATGTGCTCATTATCCATATTTTTTGAAATTTTAAACACATCTTAAATCCCAAATAACAGTGAATTGAAAAACATTATTATTTCAATAAAAACATTATTGCGGTGGTAGGACTATGAAGGAGAATACAAGTGGCCTAATTGCAACATTATATAGTGTTCCGTATAGTTATCCCATATGCTAGGTTTTCCTTGGTTTGGCAGCCAACTTTGAGTTTATTGGATTATTGCTGCATACTATATTTTCTTCCTTTTTTAGTCTTGAATTTAAATAAATAAAATGAAAAATGAAAATAATTATATGTTTATCTCTCTGGTTTGCATCATCCACAATGGAACTTACTGTTAATCGAACACAAATTTGTACCAATGGTGTTTGTGAATCTGTTGATTCATTTACTAACAAGGAACAGACGTCTTCATATTGTGATGTTTTGAATTCAACATGTATTAATGGTAGTTGTAATCAATGTAAATGTGACCAAGATGATGTGTTTGTATCATACAATCATGGATGTCAAAATTATACAGCAATACAGCACCTATTCAATGGTAAAAAAGTTTTAGTTCAATTGTACGAGTCATCACTGTGGAAGAGAGATTTTTTAGAAATTGGCTAAAAATATTCTGAAAAATCTTCTCCACATTATGACTAGTATAATCAGATCTAACTCATTTGTTAGAACTGTATGAACAAAACCAAATTTAATCACCTGTGAATGTCAGTGTTCGAAATAAGAGTAAGGAATTTTGAGCATTGCTTCAGCTTTTTTAGCCTGGAATGACCCCAGTTATTTCTCAAAAATACGGTTTTTGGATTTTCACTCATTGAGAACACATCCTTAACATAAGGTAATACTTAATTTTGAAGCTCTTTAGCATGGATTACTCGATTGCGAAGTGGGATCAGTTCGAGATTTGCTTTAACAGTGCTAATTCTGCACATATGCAGTCATTTTAGGCTGTGACGTCACTAAAATTTGCTAAAGTATACCTTTAAGTTAAGGACGTGTTCCAGCTAAAACTGATGTAATGTCACAAATGATGTCATATTTTTGAGAAAATATTTGATTCATTTGATATACTACACTATTTTCAGTCTATATAAGTGGTATATTTATACACTTAAAATTTGTATGTAAGTCTTAATATTTTCTCCATAAAAAAGACCTTCAAAACGTCCTTAACTACATGGAGTGTGTGATCAAAGAAAACCAGTACACATTAACATGGTTTTACCAATGTGATATCTTTCTTGGTACACAAATATCATTTAACTGTCACTGCAGTAAACAAAATACTGCACTACTAACTGATTTTTTGTATTTTTTCTCTTATGTAGGATCTTTGTGTTTTTATGGTTGGGATTATCAAGAAGTTATTTCTCTTATCACCAATGAAACCTTTTCTGCAGGTGTTTGTCGTTATTTATATAAGAAACCAGCAAACCCATTCACAACAAATTGTAAATTAACTACAATAGCTACTATCGATCCTTTAGATGGTCATCAAAGGTACATCAATCAGAGTGTGTTAGATGTTCAATTCCTACACCTTTATACAAGCTGTCTTTACGTAAGTATTAGTGTTCCAAGGCTGGAAATAACTGTTAAACATCACCTGTAGAGGAGTGTTTTTGAGTATAGTTTTCAGCTTTAAAATGGTGTGTTTTTATGGACTTTTCTTTCTTATAGTTTCTTTAAGATCTTAAAACAACACGCAAAAAATAACACTGTGAACAAATATACACAGTTTTAAATAACACCTTGTAAATAAATGTTAACTTGATTTTAATTAATTTGCGCTAATTGCAATGTCATGTTAATTTTTCATAATAAGGCAATATAAAATTCATTCATACACAAGTTCATACATCTTGTGGGGTTTCAGTGATTGAGTTCTCACACAGATATCAGGCCTGGATATAATTTTTTTTCTTTGCCGGACACGATGTCCGTTTATAACAAGTTTTTGCCGGACAACATGAATGTTCGGTCGGACAATGTTATAAACATTTTCGTGATTGAATGCCTAAAAACCCTGTCGCCCACCATGGTTAGGCGACGAAGAAATTTTTTTAATCTCAACTCTCTAAAACAGCCTTAAAATCGATTCCTGAGACAATTTTAAAAGCATGAAAATCAAGTTTTCGTGGGCAACTTCGAGCGCTTTTCGTACTCACATGCGATCTGTCTGCATGAAACGTTGTTGGAATTTAATATGACTGGGAACTAAGTTGTTTTTAGTATTTTCTTTATAGAGGAAAAACGGACCCTACTGGTACCATTTATGTTTTCATATTCTTTTGTTTCATGAAAAATGGATTCTAAAAATTCAAGGAATTTTAAATTCTCCCATAGCAACCGTGGCCGTTTTCCTTAGCAACGGCTTTTACCCCCTTATTCTGCAGCCAGTTTATCACTCCCAACGTGTTATGAAGCCACAAAAATATTACTACTTTATCAAGGCAACCTTTCAACATGTAGATACCAAAATATACCAACTTATAACGATCATTGGGATCATTTAAAATACAAAAAAAAAGAGGAATTTAGTCCGTCATTTTTTATCTTCTGTCGATGCGTCGATTTAGTAAATGGGTTAAATATTCAGATAGATAATAACTACGTTGTTGAGACAACTTTTACGTTTAATTAAAGTCGGAATTCAGGTGGTCAGAAAAGTCAGAAATAATATTGTGTCTCCTTCTCAGCCACTTACTTGTAATGCAACAAATGGATTTATAGGAGGCAAGTGTACTCCAAGAACAGTCATAAATTGTTCCATTTCTTCTCTATGTTTATTTAAATACTCTAGGAATTTATCTTGATAACCCCATATTAATTTGTAAGTAGATAATTGATGAAATGTTGTCACATTGAGCCGGTTTAGTAAACCACCGATAACACCAATTATAATCTTCTTGCTTGTTGAGGAGTTTGTTGTCACATTTGCACTATGAAGTAGATTCATCACGGTCTAAAAAGGGAATGATTACAGGTACTAAAATACATGACGAAATGTATAAATTGTAAGATCATTGACTCAGTATTTGCGGATTACACACAGCATTAGAGAAGTTTCATTGAATTTTATTATGTATTCCTATCTGGAAAACTGAACCTACTGTACCTTGTGATCATTTCTTTGTAAAACATTCAATTACAATCTGTTCATATATAACTAATACTATAAATTAAATTTAAATTATCGTTTTCTTAAAATTAAATTAAAAGAGTGTATAGGTTAGGTTGCGTTTGATTCTTTATTCAAAGTAATGTTTCTCATTTAGAATTCCAGCTAAAATAACTGTGTTTATTTTTCATTGTTACTTTCAAATCTTGTGAAGAATATTAACGTGAACGAATAGTAAAAGGAAAATGACTTTAACATACCCATAATGCAATATTTGGAGTATGGATAGTATCATATTCAGAGCAACTTTCACAAGATCTGTTAGCATCATAAATATAAGTGTAATTTTGAAGGTATGTAATCTCATCATCATTTTCTTCAATAACATAGTTCAACCGCATCTCCCTAGAAAAACAAATTATTAAAACCATATTAAATCAAAGGTACGGTATTGAAAGTATCCCAACCAAATCAAGTGAAAATTAAACATAGCACGTAAATAGAAATGGCATACATACATTTTATCTAGATCATCACAATATTTAGCCAATAATTTTTTCGTTACTCCTTCTCCCTGCATTGACTAAATGTTTGTCATATTTCAGATATGTGGTTAATATAAGAATGAATACAGCAAAAAATATGATCAATGAAATATGCCAACAATTGCAAAATCGTTGATTGGGGGGAATCCACACAAATACTTTTTGTGCTACTGCCCTTACCTGTATACGTAAGGTCCCAGTTGTACAATATCAGGAATTGAGCCATTGAGAATATATTCAACATTGGTATAATTAAATATGTAATATTCCATGTAAAGGGGAACAGGTGGTTGAACCCAGTTATTGTAAGATTCACTATTCTTCTTCAAAATCAATCTCTACAACAAAATCGTAACAACAACAAATGTAAACATTTCTAAGAACAAATATTACCGTAAGAAGGGTCAAAGGTGCTTGCGATAATAAAATGAATGAAGTGGAAAAAAGTGGGAATCAAAGGTACGGTATTGAAAGCAGCCTATTAAGTTTATAAGCTTATTAAGTTGATAAAGTTGCAGGTCAAATAAACAATTGGAACACCATTATCAAAGTGAAATTATGTCAAGTCACTGTGGAGGAGAGAAGTGAAATTTCATATCAAGGATAAACGCACAAACTTTACATGGCATTAGGATTTCATTTCCTTATTAAGTTGATAAAGTTTCAGATCAAAGAAACAATTGGAATACCTTTTATTAGGGTAAAATTATATCAAATCACCATGGAGGAGGGTAGTGAGATTTCATAGCCTGAAGAAATGCTCAAAAATAACTTCTCTACAGTGGATATGAATTGCAAATATCATATCATATCATAGTATATATATTATATCAAATATGGTCAAAATTTCTCCGATACTCGGTCTAGAGTTGACAAGATTTGGCCAGCGGTCTCGTAATATTGCCTAGAATTGCCATAACCAAATGTCAGAACAGCACTACGCCTTTTCGGTCCATAGGCCCAAAACTGCAATTTTAACTATAATAGCCCTTCGGAAACATTGTCTATGAGAAAAGCATGCCACTGCCGCTGCCGCTGCCGAAAAGTAATAGCAATAGCCCATCCAAACTTTGTTTGGTAGGCTAAAAACACTAACATCTTTCAGTTTATCATCATATAATTTTTTAAACAAGGGTTTGAATGCAGCACCAAGACAAGCAAGTATGATTGCAACCAGTAGCACACCATAGACAACAGCAGTAGAGGTACAACAGTGACAGCAACTTTTACCCATAACTTTTATAACTAAAAATATAATATTGTGGTGCTCTAAATAAGAGCAAATAATCACTGTGGAGGAGTAATTTTTGAGCATACTATCAAGCTACCGAAAGTGAAGTCCTGCTCAAAAGCCTCTGAATTCACGTTGGCATTCCCCTGGCCCTGTGGAAGAGCAACTTTGGAGACTAATTTGCAACCTCCATAGTGATTATTCTTATTTTGAATACTGATTCTGTGTGTTACAACCTATAAATGATCATCTCAAAATTGTAGAAGGGTGGCAAGCCTGAATAGGGAGCTTACGGTAAGAGGCCGAGAACGGGAACGGCGACGCCGGTAGTCAAATATACTGTACTACGCATGCTCCGACTGAGGGGAAACTCCAACTGAAGTTCGCTGACAACGCTAAAAATCAAATTTTGACGTTCTGTGAAAACGTGAACAAAATGGCTGAAGTTGGAGGCAAGAGAAAGAACTCGTAAGTACATTTTTGCAGTTTTATACTCTTTGCTGTAATTTTAATGAATTTAGGAACATTCTACTACCGTAGTGAGTAAGATTATACAAGAAACACTGAAAATTATTTTGTTTTAGTGTATTTTGTACAAAGCTGAGTTTGTTTTTATTTATTTTTTTGCATTATTGGTTGGCACGAGGCATTTGCTGCTAGCTTGGCATCTATCCTAATTCGTTTTATATTTGCCGTAGGGTGCCCCATTTCTTCACAAGACAACCATCAATTACCTAGCCAAGCCTTTGGTACTTCAGAAAACAGAGGAATGGCTTTTTTTAACTAAGTTTATTTCTCAGCCCTTTCTGCACTCAATGTTTTGTTTTTGTAGCAGCTAATTTTATTTTAAAACCTGAGAAGTATTCTAACTATTGTGCTTTTTTTTAGAGCAGCAATGAGGTGGACAGAAAACCATGATGTGATTTTATTACGCGAAGTACTGTTAAAGGAACCTTTCAAGTATAAACACGGTTCAACTGAACGTGGCCACATATGGGAAGAAATAGCTGAAACACTTAACAAAATACCTGAACCCAACTTTATAGTGACAAAAAGATCTGTACGAGATCATTTTAACACTCTCAGTACTAATTATAAAAAACGTATGCGCGATGAAGACAAAGCCTCTGGTATAGCACCAGAAATTACAGAGGTAGATGAAGCACTAGCTGACCTCCTGGAGCGGTT
>JAULBZ010007139.1:0-11766 GCA_032360805.1 Neoturris breviconis | reverse complement strand
TAGGATTAAAGAACAAATTTAATAAGACTAGAGACCTGACTATGATCTATATAAAAGATATAGGAATTGTATTGTAAATCTAAATAGGCAAGCTAAACGATCTTATTTTGACAAGTTGTCTTCTTATAATAATAGAACATCTTTCTGGAGAACTCGTAAGCCATTCTTTTCAAACAAGTTGAATACTCACGAAGATAGGATTGTTCTATTTGAAGATAACTCAATCATGTCTAATGATGAAACCATTGTCAATGTCCTTAATCATAATTTTGTAAATATAACAAAGACACTTCTTATTTATCCATGGAAGCCTATTAACAATAATGTTTATGAAGGGTTAGAAGACTATTATATACAAATTTAGTAATCATTCCAGTATAATAAATATTCGTTCCTCAAGCAATGAAACAAACTGCTTTGAATTCTCTCATGTATATACATGGGAAACATTTAAAGTTATTATGAGCTTGGACCGGAAAAATTCCAACAGCGGGTCTATCCCAACAAAAGTTCTGTAAATGGCTGCTGCTACTGTATGTGTCCCATTGACTGATTGTACCAATCGAAAGCAGCGTACAAAGACAGGCTCCGGTTTTAGCTTATAGCTTGAAATTATATTAGGAGTTCCACAAGGATCTATTTTAGGTCCGTTACTAATTAATATTTTTATTAACGATTTGCTATCTATCATCGAAAGGACAAATATTTGTAATTTTGCTGACGACAATACGATATATTCTTGTTCAAAGACAATTGTTTGGTAAAGTTTAGTATTCTGCGTAATACACAACTCTGATATATGATAAGGATGCAAATAAACAGTTCAGTCATACTAAAAGTTCAGCACAGTATGGTTTGACAGTGTATAAGTCAGTTTATATAAAATACATTTTCTTTTCTTTCATTCCACGAGCTCGAAATATACATAATAATAATCAGTTATTACATAGTCCACCGAACCTGGATTTTAGAAAATGTGGAACGGCTAGACCCTATAAGACCCGGGCTTTTTGGGAGTCTATTACCAGGGAGGGGGAGGGGGAGAAAAGTACAATGTACTACACCCCAATAACTTTTGAACTACTGCTCTGTTTTACTTGAAACTTAATCGCAATATATCCCAGGCTCTCTACTATCATAAAATGTAATAAACATTTACATACGTCATCATTTCATGCAGGATATGAGTATCCAACCGCAGTACCCGTGAAAACCTGACTTGGAAGGCGAAAATGGAAATTTAGTTAGAACAATTAATTATATTGTTATATTTGCTAATTATGAATGTTTTATTAACTATTACATAATAAAAAGCCTGTCTCGTAGACCAAAATAATACCGAATTTAAACAAAAATGTTTTTTAAAATTTCCGGTTCCGAAGGCCAAAAGTAGACCTGGATCTGCTTGAAGAAAATCTTTGGGGCTTAATACGATAAATGGATCAGAAGTTATATGGAAGTTGCGGGGGTTGTGGTACAAAGTACCCCCCTCCCTTCCCTCCAGGGTGAATAAGATTAACCCTAGTCTATCGGTGAGAGGGGGGATCTCTAGAATCGTATGTGCTATGAAGCTGAAACTTTGGGACATTTAATAGAATTTTATTACGGAAATTTTGGCGAAAAATAATTATTCTGAATGTGAGGTATGAGTAGATTCTCAGGTCATGTACCTTGTTTTGACCACTCTTCTTTCCTTGTTTGCTATAAATTGCACAGAAATCATTGTCTGTGCATAGTTTTTCACACTTAGAGTTCAAATAACAACTTTCTTTCGTTATAAATCGATTTCCTTTGATAAAGAAAAATTACCATTACTTATAACATTACAAGAAAAGATTTATTCAGAAGAAATTGGGGATAAAATTGTTGATGATGTAAGTTTGAGTAATAATTTATCGATTTTCCAAAAATTTATCAAAGATAAACATTCGGAATCCGATAATTATCCATCTACAACTTCGAAAACTGTAAAAAATCCTGAAAGTCATGAGAAAATGCCCTACCATGCGGTTTTTTATTACTAACTTTTTTAAGGTGCGTTAAAACGAATTTCACAATTCTGCCACAATTACAAACGTTTTTCTATAAAAAAATATGGCGGTCGGTGCAGGTTTCCTGTGACCACGCATGTTTCTGACCGATGTAGTAAAAAACCCCTGGATTTTCAGTGTCAAAATCTATATTATATATGAAATAGCATATTTTTGCGATCAATATCTTGTTATTAATAATGTATTTATTCATTTATTATCATTTCCGCTAAATTTTGACGAAATAACATATAAAATACATGAAAATTCAATTATACATTGCTTTCAAGGCACTTTATTTATTATAGATTTTGACTTTTACGAGAGTGAACTGGAAAAAATTATTGACGTCTTCAGTTATGGTGACGTCATCATGAAAAACAGGTGGTATAAAAAAATGTTTTAGGTGCAAATCTTTTTGTTAAAACAAATTTGTCCGAACGTTTTTCCAGCAAAGAAAAAGTGTTTTTTTTTGGTTTTGAAATATATTGGTTTTTCAAATATTTGTATTGTTTTTCCTATTTAAATATTAAGTGAAACACAAATATGAAGTAAAAGAAAAATAGATCAAACTTACGAAACTTCACTTTGATACAAACGCAATCTTGGGAGCTTAAGAAACTTAAAAAAACATGCTTTCACCATTCACCAAGTAGTTCATATTCTAGTCTAGATCTTTTTGAATAGGTAAATCAAGGTAGATTTGAATTTAACTTCATTTAGCCAATTTTCAAATAAAACTTTGTGCTCACTTTCATCAACAGTAGCGTCAAACGTCTTTAATTTTATTCCCGTTTCTGTTGGTTCCTGCTTCTGCAGAAAACATGCGCCGAGTGAAATTAATTGTTCGTTCAAAGGATTATGGGATCGACCAAAGTATGTGCCCCGTCCAACTGCTGACCCAAGAAAGTCTCAGGAACCACTTGGGTCAAAATCAGACTTGGGTTGTAAGAAAATTCAATTTGAAAAGAAATGGCTGAATTGAATATTTAGTCACATATGTGTGCATTTTACAGACCAGAAACCATTTTTAGCTTATGGTCTCTAAAAGCAATTTACCTAAAATTTGGATCTTCAGATATCAGTCGGTTAGTAAATTGCAGACTGACTAATTAAAAATGATGTCATAAATTAAAAAATGCTAGGAATACTTCTACAACTAATCGCATAAATTATGAGACATTTCACGAATTTCGACAAGCAATACAAGCCACAAGTAAAACGTAAATACGGAAAATGACCTCTAGACGTCCCTTGAGGTTTATCTCAAGGGTTTATCCAAGTAGACTTAAGACTTTTTGCAAACTCGACAAATTCTGCTGTTCATAGCAGCCTAGTACCCAGGCTCTTGGAACATATTCAACTTTTTGTGTCTTTAGGTTTGCTACTGAATTTTTTTTTTATCCAATTGAAAATTCAGAATTTTTGATCAAATTTTGCCTTGTCTCAAATATTTATGTGATTGCTTGTAGATATAAGATTGCAATAAAACTTCCTAAGTAATGTGTATTTTGTAATTAGATCGAGGAATTCATTTTTTTGCAAAATGATATTTGTACCATTTTACAGACCAGAATCTATATCTATATATCTATACGATACAGATCGTTGAAACTTCAATGAATTGTATGAAGCTATTAATAAGAACAATGTTTGGCGATATTTTCAATACATTATCATCATTGAATCTCTATTCAGGACGGACTTTTTGGGGCTCAGAAATGATGGGAAATGCTATAATATTGAAACGTTCCAGAAATATAGTCCAACACATAAACAATACTTTGGCATAATTAGTTTTTTAATGACATCATTACTTATGATGACGTCATCAGGGCCAAACAGTTGGTAAAAATTTAGGTGCAAAAGAGATTAATCAGTCAGTAAAATGCACAGCAGCATTATCCAGACCTAGCTTTTACTATATTTTTCTTCTTTGTTTTCCATGTAACCATGTGGATATTTATGTGTTAATTTAGTGATATAAACGTCTTACAGTTTTTGCACAGAAACGTGTTTCGGTGAGACTGATGTATTAACAAGTTGCTGTAATTTGTTTATAATTCAAAAAAAATTAAATGACGACTATTTTCAAAAATATCCTGTACCCTGAAAACAAAAATCCTTTCTCCGAAAAATTAGGAAGTGAAATGGCTTATTTTCCCCTAATCGTATTATTAAAAAAAATTGAAAGTTCAATAAAATCAATAAAATTGATTTCCTCAAGCCATTAAAAAGTTATTGCAAAGTGCAGGCCAATATGACCGCCTTCCCTTGGAAGATTGAGTTAAGCATGTACTCGGTGATAGAGTTGCTGAAAATGATACTTTTTGTGATCGATTTTAGTGAAAATTTAATATTATGAATAAATGACTCGTTTTCATATTGATTATTACCTTATATGCAAAAGAACAAAGTACACAATTTGTTTTTACAAGCATCAGTAAATTTTGACCGCGGCTCGGTGATGCTTAAATTCAAACTGCGATTCCCTATTATTCTATTGATCTCTCTACTAAATAAACAAGTTTTATTAACATGTTTTTACGCATTTGGTTTTTTGTAAAACTTTGAATTTTCTGAGATCTTGAAGATAACGGGTCAATTCTCAGCCTTGTGATATTTAACGGTGATGCTTATATAACAAACCTTTTGCACGCTTCATATAGTTAATTGGGATGATAACGTATGCACGCTTCATGGAGTCAACCGCGATGATAACGTGTGTACGCTTCATAGAGTTAACTGGGATTATAACGTATGTACGCTGCATAGAGTTAACTGGGATGATAACGTATGTACGCTTCATAGAGTTAACGGGAATAATATTAGCTGTTTGTTCTAGTTGGTGTAAACCTATTATTTTTAAATGCATTTTGATAATTCAAATTCCAGGAAATTAGAGTAAATTATCCTGGAAAAGTTTACCCCTTAATCCAGTGGACGACGAAAACTTGTTCAAAGTCCACAGTAAAGAAGTTCGAATCGCGACTTCAACGTTGTTTAGAGTATTCACTGCGGACTTTGCAACATGTTTTTGCCCACTGGGATATGAGCACTGCGAATAAGAAACTATAAACATTCTAAAATAAATTTTAGTGTAAATATTTGATAATTTGTTTTCTTTCTTTCTTTATTTTTGTATATTGAAACAAATTTAGATCGTTTTGACTTTAACAAGAAACAATCGTTCCGGTCATTGTATTTAAAAGTTTCTGGAAATAGAATTGTAGAAATATAAGTTTTTTGGAAATATAATCTCCCATTTTTATTCCCTTAAACCCCCCACGATAAGTAGAATAAGAAACGAGAATAATTTTGTCATAAAACTGAATATATTTTATAATTCATTGATATTTAAGTGACATAAATTTGCCTTCATTAATTTCATCTCTTCTTCAAGTCACCTTCTTCTGAGACTTACAAGTACGATTTTAAGCAGAAGCTTATCCATGCAGTAAAACTTGCCTTAGCAAGGGTTTTACATTCCTTTTGGATAGTTTCGTCTTTTACACTGCTGCAATAAGAAAACATTCGATCTAAAAATCAACAAATATAGTTACTTCAACCCTATTTTTGGGGGGTATTTTGATTTCATATTCGGTGGAGGGGAGGCCAAATCGAGGTATTTTGATTTTGTATTTGTTAGGGGGGAGGCCAAATTGGGGTATTTTGATTTTGTATTCGGTGGGGGGAGGCAAACTCTCCTCCACAACTCCTTTCTATAACTTTTGATGAAACAATACTGTATTGTTGAAACTTTTCAGAAAGTTAAGTCAAAATATGATTAACATTTTGGCAATTTTGGCATAATATTCTTGACAACGTAATCACTCATGGTGACGTCATCATGGATAAACAAGTGGTGCAAAAATTTATCAGGTGAAAATTACTTTCTCAAAAATATTGACAGGACCTTTTTCCAGTAAAAATAAGAGAATTTTTTTTTTTTGTCAATTTTTTACTATCCGTAAAATATTTGGTTACTAAGAGCAAATTATCGTTAGCTACCAATTTTTTTTTTCAAAATGATTTTTGATCAAATATAGGAAAATTCTGGAAATTTTGAAATGAAATCTCAAGCTGATCAGGAGTCGAAAGCAATTATGCCTCCCCTCGCAAAGAAGAGCCTCTCAATTCTAAATAATTGCAAATATTTCACAATCACAAAGCTTCACAGCAACAAAGAAAATATTCATGAAATTCAGAAAAGTGACATTGTAACGGTAAAAGAACGTTGAGACGCTGCTTTTCTTTGTCGATATTATTCTATGTAATGATGGTGTCTTACCTTGTGGTGTGATACATTTGTAGAAGGATTTAAGAGCAGGATCCAATGCTGCAGTATATGTTATTCCCATTAATGCAAATAACACTATACATGTATAAATTAGGCGAGACATTATACCAAGATTCTAAATCGAGAAAAGTAATATTAAAAAGCATGAAAGACTTCTGCGGGTTGCCGTATTGCATAATACACAGTTGGAATACGGAGACGGGACCGTAGTTGGTAGTCTTTTACGCGGTGACTATCAAAATATTCAAACGTCATGATTAATAGATGAAAACGAGGTTCCTCAAATTACAAGCCTTTACACTTTTCTTCTTTTAGCAAACGCCGCGTTTTCAGGTACTTGTGAAAAAGTTTATCAGACGGGTATTCATAACAATAATAAGTCTGGAAAAGAAGATGAGGTAACACGAACAAAACTGTTTGTCTCTCTACCAGACAATTAAACGATAGTAATTAGGGGTAGATTTAAAGTATTGCTTGATTAATAGCTTCAGCCAAATTAGAGGGTGCAATTACTAGCTAAAAAACAATCTGGAATATACCTTAATTTTCCACAGTTTTGATTCTACAAACTTCTTCTTCTTACGTATGCGATGTTTGTCAGGTTATCCCAATATTATCTTCCTGTATAAATCTCGATACACACAGTGTAAACGACAACCATATTCGGTTTCGTAAATCACCGTATACAGACTATGCAACCGCATATATGGCAATAATCTGGTCATATATGGTAATACCCTATTCATATATAGAGATAGATGATACCGTATTCTGTTATCTTTCACACTGGGTCAGTGATTACGCAAATGAATGCTATTATATGAAGTATAATGCTTTACAATAGGCACATTTAATGTATATATATAGTGATGAATCGAATCCATTTGTGTTTTCTATCAATGTATATTAAAGGGACATGTCTCCAAATGAGCTAGTAATTAAGTCGTAACGTCAACATTGTCTAAATAACATTTAGTTGATTTCTACTAGGCGGAAAATTCGATGCAAAAGTCAAAAGTAGATATTTTACTTGTAGAAATCGACATCACGTGATTTCCTAGTAAAAAATTGTCCGTCTTATCACGTTTCATAAAATGATGTGTTGGTGTTTTTCTTTTTTTTCGTACCGCCACTATTAAGAAACCTGCCGCAAACAAAGTTAATTCAGCTTTTACACAAGTCAAGACCGCTTCTTTTTGCCGTTGAGTAGACGTCATGTACTACTTGGGAAAAATCATTCTCGTCAACATCAGTCATAAAAATTGGCTATCGTTACGTATCTTTGATAGTTAGTTAATTTTTCCTTGCATTATTTCAATCGCAATGAACCTATTAAATATCATTGCTGAAAATAGTGTTGGAATTATGTAGATGGATTAAACTATTCTTGGTTCAAACATGCTGTGTTCTTGTTGGAAATATACAACCATTTGTCACGTGAGTAATCTTAATGCGCAAGGTCTTGAATATGAAGGACGAATTCAAGATTGGTAATGCATCCTTAATTAACTTATTGTATTAGTCGTGTCTTCAACTAATTAAGGTAATTAACTCGTCGATATCTACTCGCAATATAGCGGAACATTTTTTTTTCGGACGATAGAAAAACAAAGATTAGTAATCAGTAGGAATGGAGATTTGTGAGAATTGAAGAATATTTAATATACATCGTCTCATCGCTTTCAAAGTCGAATACTAATTTTAGTTTTATTTGTGAACTCACAAGGTAATGTTTCATTCAATAAGTAACGTCATCCTTTTCATTATGATGGTGGTAGTCACGTGTTTGGTCATTGATGCATCCCAAAAAGAATTTGACAAATGTTTACGTGTTCCAGGTAAAGATTAGATTTTTTTTTTCTTATATCATTAATTTCTTTATCTTCAAGGATTCTTTCATTATAAAATGAAACACAACTATTATTCATCCTTGTTCACATATTCTTACGTATCCATTTAGGAAGGTAAACAGCTATTGAATTCTTAGTGTAAATATAGGTCAATAAGCCGAAGCCTAAAAGCAAAATGTTTCACATTCGGTAAAATTTAAAATTCGTCCTCAGCGCTTGTTTTATCATTTTGAAGAAGGGTTAGCATTGCAATTGAAAACAAATATCAAGAGACAGGAAGCGAAGGTTGAGCACGAGGAATTTGGTAAAGGTCGGACAATAGATAGTAACAGAATATTAAATATTATTGAAATTAGATTCTTTTATGCAAAATCGCACACATTAGACTAAAATTAATCTACAGTCGCTAGAACAAGATTGACTTTAAACAGGTTTTTATAGGCTATTTTTATATACTTATAGATTCAATCCAACTGTATTGCGAGAAAGTACATGAATCTCTAAAAACAGATTGCACAAAACTTGCTGATGAAACTTATGCTGCTTGGGAAGCATTTTGTACGAAGAATATTTTATAACAGAGAGGATGATTTTAAAGAATGAAAATGCCGAATAGGTACCTAGTAGAATGTCGAAGTAAAAGTGGCGTGTTTTCTGGGCATACAGTAACGTTTTGTCATCAGTTTGTGCCACCTATGGAATAATGAAAAATGAAAGTGTAACTAGTAATGAAAGTAATGAATGCTATCGTTGGAATTTTTCCCTTTCAAGGTGGTACCGAAATAGCCGAGCCTATTAATATCCACGATTTTCTCCCAATATATATTTTTAGGTTTTTCTAATGTTTGTATGTTTGATGTTTGACATTCTTTACGGATTCTTAATAAATGTTCATTGAAAAAGTTAATGGGATCTTGCATATGTCCTGAACTACTCTTAACCCTATAAAACCCGGGCTTAGTAGTACCCCCCCCCACCTTGGGTAAATAGGGTTAAGATAACACTTATCATGTTACATGTTACGTGATCATAACAAATACAACTACTCAGGAAAATATAGCTACGATAAAATGAAGTTTCATATGACAGAGTACATTACTGTTTCAACAACTGCTATGATTTGCTATGCTGCGGTTACCAAGATAGTTGCATGTGAATATTATAACACAGCATTTAATTTCTGATGAGTAAGTCGGAGAGCAAAAATACATGCTACTTCTTGAAACAAATTGCTAGTGTTTCTATGGTCATTCTATTTACATAAATAGAGAGTGCATCCATTTTTTGCGACGTCATTGTAACGTTGTTTCAAACGCTGATCCGACATCACTCCCTCTCCTATTAAATCGTGCATAACTTTTTAAATAAAAGGATATAATGCTCAAACTTTCTGACTTTTCTTAACGTTGAATTAGGAAAAAAAAATTCAAAAAAGGTTTTAAAAAAGAATTTGCTCATCTTCGGCATTACGATGATTTCCAAATAATAGTCGACCAAAAAAAATAAGAAAATATTTTTTTACTTTCTTTAATATGTTGATTCTATTTCTGATATTTATTTTACATAAAAAGGTAGCTACTTGTGACAAGTTTTTACATCAAAAAATTTTACTTGAACAAAAATGAATTTTCATACCCAAGATAAGCTATGACGTCATAATTATGAAACAATAGGGCACTTGCTAATTATTTTTATATTAAAATGTAGTTAAATCGCACGCCTTTAGCGAGATTGAATTAGTTAATAAGAAGTGAAGAGCGTTGACGGAGATTCTTCCAAATTTCTTAGGCGGGGGAGGGGAGTTGGCACATTTCTGCCCCTTTAATAACTGTGTCTAATTAATTCCGCATAATAATAATTCTCATAAACTGCAAAATTATAGCACAACTCCGCTTTTAAAAGTGCTTCACGTTTGGATCAAGCTCTTAAACCAAACACAAAATACAAATAAAAAAAAGCAAAAAGCAGATTTTTAAATTTTAAATGCATTGTGGATCATAGTTAACCTAACTGTTTGGTCTATGCTACATAAATTCTGATTAGGCATCAGACTCCTTTTAAAAGATGCTTCACGTTTAGATCAGTCTGCTACACCAAACGCGAAGCACAATTAAAGAAAAAAAAGAAATATATTCCTAAATATCAAATGCATTGTGGGTAATAAATAGCCCTACTGTTTGATCTATGCTACATAAATAATTCTGATTAGGTACCAGGCTCCTTTCAAAAAGTGCTTCACCATTGGATCAGACTACTAAACCAAACGTGAAGCACAAATATTTATTAAAAACCAATTGATTTTACGCATATTAACGTAGGCCAAGGCCGAGCAAAATTTGCCGGGTTTTTTTGTACTTCATGTCGTCTGTAACAGTAATTGCAATGTAACAAGTTTCAACTTTGAGCAGATAACGTCTCGTTTTCATCATTTGTAAATAGGTCTATTTGTATCTCACACACTATGTAATAGCAGTTTAATTCCCCCAAGGATTCGCCGTAACAGTTTTAGATCTTAAAATTTCTTATTTAACTTTTTCGCTGTGAAATAGCTGACAGTTTTCATAATAAAAGATTTAAAGTAATCTCATGAAAATAGCTAACCTCTTAAAAATAATCTCCAGTTTTCATAATAAATGTTGAGTAGCTAATACAATGAAAATAATCAAATCCCATGAATATACTCTCATCAACACACAGTTCCCTATTGATGTTTAGGTCTGTGAAAATATCAAAAGTCTCAGTTTTTGAATCCGTTCAGACTCTATTTTACTATATATAATGTCTAGGCAGTAACTGTTTATTTATCTGAGTAAAGCTTTCAACATCTTTTAGCATATATATTTCTTTACCAGGAAATTATAAATAACTTGCCATAGACCTATTCACAAATACATGAAAACGTGATGTTGCTCACAGTAGCACTTGTTGAAATGCAATGACTTCCTTACATTGCAACAAGTTCTACTTTGAACAGCAAACGCCTCGTTTTCATGTATTTGTGAAAACGTCTAGAGGTCTTTTATGTACCCGCTCGATTGTTTCAGAATATTAGATGTGCTTCACTTTTAGTTTTGCTTCATGCTTGACACCCACTTTTGTTTGGTTTTCCATTTTCTCTAAAGAAGCAACTAACAAAGAAACGAATTTTGTTCCAACAATGCAAAGTACTGAATAATTCCCAGTGGGAAAAACCTGTTCAAAGTCCGCAGTGAAGACGTTAGAACTGTTTATATAATAGTTTTGTAATTCATACCAAGCTAAGACTTCTTCTGTTTTTCTACGTTAGTCTCTTTTGTCATTTATTTAAGTTTTTCTAGTATATTTTTATTTATTGAAGAAAAAAATAAATAAGCAATAAGAATTTGATCTGATCTATTGCATGCTTCTTTTGTGTTTTGTTTATTTTTTCGTTAATATTTAATGTGCTTCGCGTTTGGTTTTGCTTCACGTTTGGCTCCCAAACAGATACATTACATGTTTCAAAAGAACTTGCTCATGTCTATGTAGCAAAAATCCTTAACCCTATTATATATGGGCTTTTTTATGTACGTTGAATATATGGGGGGGGGGGGGGGGGGGTTGTTAA
>JAULBZ010007138.1:0-11767 GCA_032360805.1 Neoturris breviconis | reverse complement strand
ATAAACTTTCATCCTAAATCGAAAAATAAGTAAAAAAACACTGTAAAAGTTTATTTCCTGCAAAAGTATCTACGAAATGCGGTGCCGTTAACTTGATAATTCCTATTTCCGATCATGATGTGCTTCTATTGAAATCTGATATATATAACCTTGAATATTCAATATGGTGCTGGTTACTTCAGTCTCATTTATTTATCCTATGTATAACCTCAATAAAGTTTTATATTATATTAACAGTATATGTCAGTTTTAGTGTGATACACTACCTATTCCCATATTGCTGGTTGTATTCTAGAAACTAGTCGAAATTGGAATGTGTCCAAAACTGTTCATACCGTGCTGTGCTTTAATAATTACATTTTTCAATTGCAGTGTTGACATTAATTTAAATTTTTGTTTTATTTTATGTATATACACATTTTGCTTACCCAGTTACAGCAATGCAATAAATCTCTCAATGTTACATTCATCCAGAAAGGTGGAATTTTTCAAGCCAATTCGGCTTCTTGTTCATATTTGAAAAAGATAATTTCTAATGTTTCTTTTACGTAATGTTAAATGCTATTCATTTGTATATGATCTACCTGCTTTTTCACTTTCTTTCTTACACAATTACTAAAGTATTCTCTTGTGTTTAAATGAGGTAAAAACAACAAGATGTAGATTTTATAAGAATAAAGAATAACAACATTGATACCATTTAGCAAAAATGTTGCATAGAACAAAAAAATGCGTTTCCAATAGTAACTCTTTTCAAAGAATGACAGCCATAAGACATTACCAACAATAACAATGGATAGAACATTTGCTAAAATAATTATTCGTGTTTCTTTGAAATTAGCTGGTAAATGTCTTGCTCTTACAGCTTGTATCGAGTTAAACAATAATAAGATGCCAATAAATCCAAATTGTAAAATTATATGGTTTCCAGTGTTACAATATCGTTCACGATACTTCTCTTCGTCAGAAACAAAGAATGCATCACCCGGTGTCTTATATTGAAATGATACCAGCAAAATCGAAATATCACAAATAACAAAGAGGATAACAATGAAAAATTCACTCATTTTGGCAGCTAGCTTTTTCCGATTTGACATTCGTATTTGCGTTTGAAAAATACGTAATAGTGTATGTGTTTTGCTCATAGTAACAGCTGTGGATATTGTTAGTAACACACCTATACAAGATGGGCGTAATGTACATATCAGCTTGTTTGGCTCACCGATAAAAAGAAATGGCATTAGAATTACAATAATAAATTGGGATAAAAGTTGAAGAATTGACATTTGTACATTTGAAGATTTAACTACAGGTGTTTCATTGTGTTTAATGAAGATAAAAATAGAAGAAGATATACCACTTAGCATAATACCAGATATTGATAACATTGTAATACTTGAGTTATCGGTAAACTTGAGGGATATATTTTGGTATGTATCTTTACATAACGTTTTGATATCGTTTGCCAGCCATCCGCGCAGACATGGAGTACATGCCTTATTACCTACAGTAACTTTAACATTGTTACCAGCACATAAACGGCAAAACCATCGGTAGTTGTGTCCATCAAAATAAATGGAATGACCGACAGGACATATAGGTTTGCAAGTGTAGTTTTTTAATGATGTATCTCGAATAGATGGGATAGAACTCTCAGTATCACCTTGACGGGACAGAGTTTTAACAGTTTTGAGTTGACTACATGCTTTTATTTTCTCTGTTAGATTCATAAACAGTGATTGGTTACAATTTATATGATAAATTGAATATCTATAAAGGTCTGATATACTATTCACTTCCTGAAAAAATGGTTTGAATTCTGCCTCTATCTGTAGAGCAAAACTTGGCCAATCTTTAACTGAAGTCTTCCTTGTAGTAAGTTGCAAATTGTTATTTTTTAAATGTTTACTCGAAATAAGCCTCCTCTTTAGATTCAACAGATCTGTATAGTCACCAAAGTAAAGGAGAAACGATGATGAAGAGGATTTGATATGGTTTTCAACCGGAGCGCATTGACAAGTATTATTCAACGGATAGCAAAGTATCACGTGAAGTTCATTATCCACGATTACCTGATTCGAATCCTTCTTTAAGAAACCATATGTTTCCTCTCTATATACTTGCATTGCAGAATTCGAGTATATACTGATATCTACATAACCAAAATCAATAATAAAACCGTAACTATAAACGTTAAAATAAAGGAACAATGCTTGAGCGTTTTTAAGGAACTCAACATTAGCATGTATCATCATTAATTGATTTGGTTTATTTATCAATATATTTACCAAGATCTCCATAAACGTTGTAAAATCATTGCAAAAGTCGTAAGTTATAAGTCCAGCATTGGGGAAAACCTTTGTAATTTCCTTTCTATGTGCTATATCTTTCAATAACATGTCCATATTATATGACTGATTATCTTTTGACACTGTAAGTGGATACAGGAAAGTAATATTTTGTTTACCTTTTTCGGCGCCTTTCCTCTGCCCACATTTTGTAAACACGTAAGATATACGCATTGTTAGTGAGAGTACTACTAACAACTTCATAACCTGTAATATAACCACAAAGTAGGCAACAACTGGTCTAAAGTCAAACAACGTCGACGTTGTTGGTGAGAGTACTACTAACAACTTCATAACCTATAATATAACCACAAAGTAGGCAACAACTGGTCTAAAGTCAAACAACTTCGACGTTGTTATAGCGTCTTTTTTGGAGACTATGAACAGGTTTTACCCCCAGGTAAAAAGAAAGACGTCGAAACAATGTTGAAACAATATCAAAACGACGTCGTAACATTTACTTGATGTTGTTTTGACTTGGATTCGATGTCCCACTGAGATTAATAGAATGATCGACGTAAATAAATAATGATGTAAAACATTTGCCAAATATTTAGAGTTTTATTTGAATCCATTTAAATTCAATTTAATACAAGTTAACCCTTTCTAGGTATTCCTTTTATATCTGCTATGACCGTTACACCGTTACATATACAATTATTTGAGATGATTGGTTAATTGGTTAAAATTTACGTACGTCATCATTTCATGCAGAAAATGAGAATCCATCCGTAGTACCTGTGAAAATCTGACTTAAAAGGCGAAAATGGAAATTTAGCCAGAACAATTAATTATATCGTTATATTTGCTAATTATGAATGTTTTATTAACTATTACATAATAAAAATCCCCGGGGTAAATAAGGTTAACTTATCTTAACCCTATTCAAGATGTGGAGGGGCACCCCCCTCCCCAGCAACCATACTTTTATTCATATCTTTTGAACGAATGGCTATTACGGCTTGAAATATTGAGACTTTTCCTATAATTTATCTTAGATCATTTTCAAAATAGTTGCTTTTGGTAACTAGGGATAAATTTCCCTTAGAAACCAAATTTTTGGCAGGTGATAATTTTTTTTTTTTAAAAAAAACATTTTTCTTCTTATTTTTGCTTGAAAGAATTGGTAACCACAATTATTTGCACCTAAAGTTTTTTTTGCACCACCTGTTTGGCCCTGATGACGCCATCATAAGTAATGAACATTTAACCCTATTCAGGGCTTTTTGGGGGCTCCGTAAAGCCGAGAGAAGGGCTAAAATAGCCCCCACCCTACAAAAGCTCTGACGAAATCATGCTGTAGTGTTGAAGCTTTTTCAGAAAGTTAGAGCAATACGTCATTAACAATTAGCATAATTATTTTTCCTATAACTTGATCACTCACGATGACGTCATCATTAAAAATTAGGAGGTGCAAAAAAGATATATATTTATCAAAACGATTTTCAAGCAAAAATAGTAATCAAGTAATTATACTGTACAAATTTATATTGCATAGAGTGTGCAAGTCCAACTCGATTTACTAATATAAATGACAACACAAGACTGATCCTCGTGGTTGGAGTACAGCAAGATTAAATGTTTTCCCCGATCTTTTCGATTTTTAATAAATCGAATTTTTCCAGATTTTCGGTTAGAAATTTTGGTATTTTGCAAGATTTTTACTGAATAGTAAAAAAATATTTTTGAAAGCGTTTCTAGATGAATACATCAATCCAACATTAATTCGCCTTATTATTTAAATGTTGCGCGGTCAGGGACTGGATCAAGGTTAATGTACACAGCTTTGACGGACTTTATAAACAAAACAGGAGCAAAAGTTTAATATTTTTTAAGAGGAAATACTTGTTTGGTTTATGTTTGGTTGTTACTTGTGGTTATTATAATCATGGGTCCATCTTAGTGTGCTATTGTGAAATGTTTCAATAACAAACAAAAGCTTGGTAAATGGAAGAAAAATAAGTGTGACACAAAAACAAAGCTCCGAGTAAATAATAAAGGCTGCATTTAATTTCAGAAATATCTGAATTTAAAAACAGCAACAAAGTTTTATTAGCACAAGATAACATTATGTGCACAGAAAACATATGTGGAGCATACATGGAGCATACATGGAGCCAAATAATGTTTTTAATGTATTTGTGGCTATAAAGTTTTTTTGTTTGTTTTTCTTCTCCAGTTCCAACCAATTCTAGCAGTAGAGTGACTTTAAGTAATAATTATAAAAGTCAACTAGCACTAATTTTAGCCCTTTCCAGAATGAAATCCCCATTGAAAACGATTTAATTCGAAATATACCCATGCCGTTTCCACACAAAAAAATAACAGCAACCAGCTACTCCCATTTGCATTTTACATTGTGTAAAATATTTGTCACTTTTCCGTCAGCACTAATTTTCCATCAATTTTCGTTAAATATGGTACCTAGCTAGCTTGCTAAATAAGTTTGGGTCTTCTGGTGACAAAGAAATTCCGTAACAGGGATAGTTGACTCCCATAAAAGCTCTCGGACAACTTGAACAAGTTACAATACGATCAGGGCTTGCATCAAACAATATATAAGGATCAGCTTTGTCTAAAAATAAACCATATTCTAATAGTTGAAGAAATACCGTCACTTTCGCCAAGTAAGCCTGAATTTAGATTATGAGGATCTGTAAGCAACACTTCACCATATATAGCTGTGCTTGATATTTATTTGAAGTCCAATTTGATTTCCACAGCAGCCTTGACAGAGAGCACATTCATTTCACTGGCAACAAACACTCTGGCTACCATTTCTACTTTTCTTCCAGAAACTTTTAATCCACGAAGTCTCAAGAACATTTTAAATTCGTCCACGAAGTCTCAAGAACATTTTAAATTCGTCTAATCCTTGACGAAGAAATTATTACGAATAACAGTTATAAAACAACAATAAAACAGCAATCAAAATGTAAACAAAACTTTTTGCAGTCAAAAGCTTAGGAACGGTTTGGAGCGCCAAACTGTTTATGTACACTAACTTTCGCCCGGACCCCTTAAAAATAGCGCGGTCCCGCTATGTCGGATTGAATTTAAGTATTAACAAGAAATTTTCAACTATCAAAATAGTTGGAAAAATGGGATATTTTGAATTGACGTTTTATACATGGACCCACGGACGACATTAAGCCAACATTAAATCTAGTTTATTTGTCTTCTGCTGACAACTAAATATGGCCCAATCAAAATGTCTACTTGGAGTTTAATGGTCTTAAGCTTTTTAATATCGCTGGTACCAGTTGTTGCAGCAATTCAAAATAGATTTGTTAGTTATTAGCTATCTGAAAGTACGGACTAAGCACTGATTTTACTCAAAAGTGGAATAACTCACCAAGGAAATAGAGGGAGTGGGTAAGTGACATAAAAATAAAAGAAGATGAAAGAAGCAAAAACCGAAACTTTTTTAAAAACCTAATACCAATTTTCATGTTGTTCCACTAATCGAAGGTTAGAGTTATTCGGGTTGGACCTTTTGGGGGTTCTAAGAAAGATCAGTGTTTAAAAGTCTCCCTCTCCCCAAAATTCATAAATATTTAAGTTTGGCCAAAATAAACCAGACAAAATAAAAAAGTTTGAAGTATGACATCAAACTGCCCGTTTATCTGGTGATCTGGTAGGCAAAATATACGTTCTGGTCTGCATATTGTAAAATTGTTTATAGACAAATCATGTAAAATGAAGAAGAGAAGATGTGTATATGGTACAACACATTTATTGTCCTACTCCTGGAATAGAAACCTTTACACGAGGAAAAGTTTACAATTATTTTAAAAAATAGTTAATGCCAAATTATGCTCAAATAAATTTTTGAAAAAGTCACAAAATTTGAGGAAGGTTCAGAAATTATTAAAAAATGTTTTAGAGGGTGGTGCTTTTAGACCTCCCGCTTAGAAAAGGGTTATACAAAGCACAATATGAAAGATTATCATACACTGTCTGCGATACTTCTGCATGCGCAATGTGTATCAACGTACCCAGACTACACATATTCTGACTTTCATACAGTGAAGAAAATAAATTCGACAGATTCGCCGAAACCAAGCGAAAAGAAATAAATAAAATCGATGTAATTAAAATATTTAGGCCATAAATATCTGTAGAAAGAATGTAAACCATGATACAAGTCTATAGCCCAAATTTCATGGTAATTGCTATATTTATACAAACGTTATTCACGTTTTCGTTTTGTAGGAACTGACTCCAGAAATGCTTATTTTCATTAAATTTTGACATACAAAATGCGATTAAAAACTTTCTAGACAACGTTTTTCGGTTCTGTTTTCGGATATTGGGAGCTAATAAGTACCTTCATAATAAGCTTTACAGGTTTAAAAAAATTCGAACAGAAAGAGGGACAAATAATCCCGAAAACCTGAGTAAAATTCCAAAATTTGAAAAATCGGGGAAATCGGGAAAAACGGAATGTTCAATTGACAAAGAATTGCCAAATTATTCCCATCACCATAAGTAGTAATTGGAAAAAGTTACAAGTTTCAATTCTAAATACAACTTAAGTTATTAATTATTCATAATTAGGTTTGAAGAAAAATTACAATTTAATAAGAACTTTTGCTCTAGGTGGTTTCAGAATATAGCCTTTATCTCAACTATAGGTATAGCTTAGAAATTTGGCCAGAAGTTGTAAGACGGAATTATATGAATAGCTACAAAGTTTGAAGGTGATAACAAGGTGATAAATGTGATAAAGTTAAAGCGTCTACTAAAAGAAATCTCCAAAAAGAACCACAGCCATAAATGCATTGTAGATGACTTTAACTACAGACATATAAACTGGTTCTCTTGGAGTACACCATGCAACGATGAGAGTCTCGAGGCTACCTTTCTTGAAGCTATCCATGACTGTTACTACTACCAACACGTCGAGGAATTAATACTTTTACGACATAGTGACAATCCGACTTTGCTCAACCTAGTATTCACGAACAAAGTACTGCAAGCAAGGGACCTAATACACCACTCCCCTTTTAGTAAAAGTGATGTGATGTGATAACTTTTGAATATCACTGCTATCTTGATTATACAAAAACCAAGGATATATTTGCTTTTGTAAAAGGGAATTACGAAAGCATGAGAAACCATCTCACAAATAAAAACTGAAAATCCAAGTGCCTGGACTCTGCAGGAGATAAGACAGTCGATCAGCTATAGTGTTCACTAAAATCTAAGCTCTTGGATTTACGCTCATAAATATTGTTCTGGGACAATCGTATGATTTGTCTTTAGCCTGAACAGGCAATATATGCACTGAGCAAATCTGACAGAGGAAGAAAATTTATAGCTATAAGGCTACAAGCAGATATTCACTAGTAAAGATCGAAGAGATCGAAAAAAGCAACAAAACGAATAAACGTGGCAATTGGATCGTTTTGCTCCCACCTAGCATTTGTAGGGTTAAAAGGATCGCTCTTTTGAGGTAATATGTCATTCATAATGATTAGGTGCATAACAATCTAACAATCTTACTGAACAATTTGAAACATCATTACGTACTCTGCAGTATCAAATAAACGAGGTGGTAGGAATAAGCGAGTGGGTGGAAATTCTCCGAAATCTATTAAGAGGGGGGGGAATTCCTGTAGTTACTAAATAAACATGATAGTATAACGGTACGTTACTATCCTTATTTCCAGGGTTTGTGTAGCTGTCACTTGGTTAGGGACTCCAGGGTTTGTGTAGCTGTCACTTGGTTAGGGACTCCAGGGTTTGTGTAGCTGTCACTTGGTTAGGGACTGCGGGGTTTGTGTAGCTGGCACTTGGTTAGGGACTCCAGGGTTTGTGTAGCTGTCACTTGGTTAGGGACTCCAGGGTTTGTGTAGCTGGCACATGGTTAGGGACTCCGGGGTTTGTGTAGCTGGCACTTGGTTAGGCTCTCCGGGGTTTGTGTAGCTGGCACTTGGTTAGGGACTCCAGGGTTTGTGTAGCTGGCACTTGGTTAGGGACTCCAGGGTTTGTGTAGCTGGCACTTGGTTAGGGACTCCGGGGTTTGTGTAGCTGGCACTTGCTTAGGGACTCCGGGGTTTGTGTAGCTGGCACTTGCTTAGGGACTACTTGTGTGACTGTTTTAAGCTATTTTTTGATTTCCTAAAAGTTAATAAGCGGGGGGTTGGAATAAAATTAATAAGCGTCTCTCCCCCCGCTTATTTGATACTGCAAAGTAGTAGCTACATCTGGTGAGTAAATCACCAAAGATATCTTTCTGAAAATGTTCTTCGGGAAATATGACAATTAAAATATCTAATGAAGGCTAATGAAGAAAATATTTTCTAACATCACGTCTTAATCAATGACTTCTGTGACTTTTTTTGAATGCTTTCAATCAAGCTTAGTATTCTTCGGGAATTTATTGGTATAGAAAACAGATAATTTCATTCTAAACATTTTTTTGAGATATGATAAATAAAGAAAGAATACAATAATAATAATATATACATGAAAACAATACCTAAAAAACTTGACGTCAAAAATAACGTCTTTTCCGACATTGATTGGTCATTATCTACGATCTGGGGAAGATTTAACCATTGAACAAAGCTACAACACCAAAACAGGGTCATGCTCGTTTGATCACGATGTACCAAGCCTGAATATAACTGTCGGATATCACCTGTGGAGGAGCTTCAAAGCTGAAAACTATACTAAAAAACACTCCTCTACTATCCAGCAGTTGTATATGAGCTTGTGTACTCAGCCAGCGATATTTATACATTTTATATTTATGCATTTTATATTTATACATTTTATATTTGTACATTTTAATATAAAGTATTTGTTTAGTACTAGCTACAATCTTGGACGTAAAATAAGAGAAATTTTACAAATTTCGACGAACAATACAAAAATGCAGAAAACGACCGAGAGAAGTTCCTGGAGATTCATCGAGTATACTTAGAGATTTATCTATCTACTTAAGACTTAGGATTGTTCCCAGCAGCCCAACCTCGTCCCCGAAGCCCTGGGAACGAGGTTGCCCAGTAGCCTAGTACCCAGGCTTTTGGAACAAATTCCAATTTTATTGCTATTCGTCTTGTTAATCAAAATCATAGGCTCTAAGTAAAAGTTTCGACTTTTTATAAAAATTTCAATTTGTCTAAAGTATTTTTGTCCAAGATTGTAGATCATGCTAAAAATACTTAGCTATACTATATACTATATATAGCTATACTATACTTGATATAGTACGAACAAAACGAACAAAAATATGCTAAAAAAACATTGTAATTTAAATACCCATCCAGTAGGCACGTGTCGTTTTTTCAGCTCAAAAAATTCAATTGAATGTCTTCTTTTGGCTTTCGCCGCGTATGTATCGCCTGGTGAAAACCAACTTTAAGTAAGTCACAAAACATTACGACGTTTATTTTTTTTAAAGGCCATGCGAATTCAGAAGCAGTCCTGTCGCCCAGAATTGGAAATTGTATGGTGGAAGAATTTTTTAAAATTTAATTTTAGTTTTAAATGCCCAAACAACGTAATAATATTTGCTCTCAACATTTGCTTTCAAAAGCATGGTTTTAATTTTCGTTTGCATACTCCAGAATGACCCTGAATTTACGCAGTTCGTATGGCCTTTAAATCGAAAAATGTCATGTTTCAAAATAACCGTTTAGCAAGTAAGATGAAAAATAAAACTTTTAATAAAATGGCTAAGTAAATTAAGAACGTTTGAAAACAAGAACTTTGTTTGTTTGAATAGTCTTTATTTACACATCCAGGATGTAACTCTTTTTCTCGTCAACAATTTTAATTTGTTCGAGTTCACAAGGCTGGATAATAATAACTTTCTGTCTCTTAAATGTGAATGATTCAGCAAGATCTATGAGACAACATGAAAGAATTGCTACAATGTACCATGGGAATAAATTGGCTACAGATTCGGGTGACTCCCTTAGAAATATAATTCGTATAGCGGTTTGAGAAAGTAAAACTAAACAGAACGATATCCATGTGAGATTAACCAATGTGAAAAATACTTCACAGAACCTTCTTAATTTTTTACTGCGATTTATTGCTTTGGAATAAATTTTCAAGACCAACGAGATCCATATAACAAAACATAGTGATACTAACAAAAGCTCTTTTATTGATTCTTTATGAATGATGATGTTCAGCTTAACCACTTCAGATTCTACATTAGGTCTCAAAATAGGAACGGCAACGCGGTAATTTTCTGGCGGTAAGTCATAAAATTCATAGGGACGACAATTCGAGCATTTGATTGGGCTTTCCATCGTCCTAAAATTATAAGTTAAGCATCTGGAAAAATAAAACCAATGTAAAAAAAAGTCTGTAGTAAAGATGCTAAAAAATTGTTCGAAGTCTGCTGTAAAGATGCTAGAGAACAGCAAGTTCGATAATGGCCGGATTTTCACAACATGGATATACACGTCGATGACGTCGATTTTATGTAGCTTCGACGTCAGACGTCAATTGGATATGGTGCGCCAATAGGGGACGATATATTCTGTATAAGTATACAAAGATTATTTAGCGCAAAACCCTTCTTCTTTTTTTGTGGTTAAAAGTCAGCTTACCTGAATAATGCTAAATAAATATTCTGTATCTTTCAATAAATCATTTCTTCTACCTTTACTTGGTTCCGACCAAATCAAGCATTGCAACAGTTACATAATATGCGATGAGAATCTTCTTCGTTAAATTCACAAATGCTACACCGTTAAACAAGGTGGGAACTATTTTATGTAAAAGCTATAAATGCTCTCCAACGCATATGATTTTAAACTCCGGTGTTAATCAGACAATACGCGATATTATAGTCGTAACTGTAACGTTACGTTACTTTATTGAAGTAATATTACGAATGTGATAGCCAGATAATAGCCAGAGAAAGATTTAAATTTTCTGGGAAGTAATTATGGGATTAGTTTTCGGAAATGGATGTGAACAAACACTGCAAGTTATGTTTTTATAATATTTATCATTCCGAAGGAGAGATTATTTTGAACACAGCTTGAATTCTTATACAGAAGAAAGTTTGTATTGAGTATTCATCGATACAGACATTCATGTTTAAGCAACACGATTAGTGCAACGCATGTTGTGAAGTTTACCTCGATTAGTTAATTTGTTTAAATAAATCAAGTTTCCCAGCAAGCAAAATCATGTTTGAAGTCAGCAAAATAACGTTAGAACAATCTTCTGCGAATGTTGCCAGCTGGGTTATTAGAAATGAATGACATTCCAGCCGACAAAAACCTGCTCAAAGTCAGCGAAATAACGTTAGAACAACGTTCTGTGGACGTTGTTCAAACGTTATTTTTGCTGACTTTGAACCCGTTTTAAGCTGGCTGTCTCAGCTGGGAAATCGAAGAAGCTCTGGCTGGGAAAATGATCTGTTCTGAGCTGGCTGAAGCTCT
>JAULBZ010007135.1:0-11769 GCA_032360805.1 Neoturris breviconis | reverse complement strand
AAAAAGCGCTCCCTGAACACAAAGCGTCCATGACGCTTATTAGAAACTGGTATATTTCTAATAACCATGTTCGGGGTGAAATATCAAAATTCGAAATTTTATTTTGACCTTTCCTAGACTAGAGAACAGTCGGTTGACGGGGGAATCAAGCTAAGAAAATCGGAAGATAAGACGGGGATCTGGAATACCAAGAACAATTTCCAGGCTTTTCAAGGCTTTTCGGAACCAGTGTCCACCCATAGTCCACCCTGCTGAAAAAAACAGATTCTCATAATCTCAAAAATAATACCTTCGATATGCTACGCGGCGGTTTTTACTTTTGCGATGTCTTTATATCTGACTTTTTTGTGGTTTTGATTTCGGGAAGGAATCCAAAAATTGTTAATATTAATTACTATAGCGGACATAAGCGAATAAAGTAGCTACAACATTCAATTCATGAGAACACCTTTTTGTCAACCATGGGTTCTTACTTTAAAAGCGTATCAATATTTGGATGTAATTTTTCGCCGTATCAAAGTTTAGCAAAGGACTAAAAACAAATTTAGCTTTCCATTGATTTCGCACGCATTTATTTTCGCGAATTGTGAAACATTTTCCAATTGGAAGATTCATTGTACTTGCAGAAGGAAAACGAAACACGGATAATTTACTGCGAAGTAGTCTATACTACGCAAATGAAAAGAAGGCAAGAGACTAACTGAATAAATTAAAGGCGCTTCCATCCTCTTTCCATTCGCAATCAGCAAAATGAAACGGCAATGCAATGCTTTAAAATAACTTTTTAAATCATTATATAAGGTTGCTTTTAATCATGTCCAGGTATATATACAATAAAAACCTTTATTTAATCTTACATAGATTTTACCCAATGAGTAAAAATTTGCTTAAGACCGCAATAAAAACGCTATAACAATGTTTTTCTAGCGTCTTTACTTCAAAGTCCGCAATAAAAACGTTAAAACAATGTTTTTCTAGCGTCTTTACTTCAAAGTCCGCAATAAAGACGTTAGAACAACGTTTTTCTGGCGTCTTTACTTTAAAGTCCGCAATAAAGACGTTAGAATAACGTTTTTCTAGCGTCTTTACCGCGAACTTTTACGCACTGGGTGTAACGTATCATGCTATAAAAATAATATGTGATGCACGGTGTCGAAGTTGGCCAATTTTAGTATGTATGAAGAAGGGTGTTATATCCACGAAACTGCAAGTGATTGGTATCTTCGGTATGAAAAACTAATCAATCGCAACGTCATGAATTTATTATTCTCCATAGCTATTAATTAGGCTTATTTTGATCATGTTGGTTTAGAACAAGCGTGGAGTTTTCACAGGTGACATAAAGTCCCAAGGAATTCATCTGAAAGGAATTCCGCGAGCAAGTCAGTCTCACATCAAAAGTCTTTAAAATTAAAGGAGCTGCACACCGCTCTGAAATTCTCACAGATCATCGTCTTCCGTTTACAGTATAGAATAGTTCCCGTAATTACGGCATTTTGTCGCCTCCTTTGATTAAATTGAGTGACGATAAAATCAAGAAATACAGATCGGTGCGCAGCTGCCTTGAGAGAAAATCAATATTTTGTGTAAAAATGTTTAACAAATCGAGCTTTATTCGTAAAAGTTATTAAAAATTTCATTCAAGAACCGATAGCAATATTATTTATTGATGAGATCTTTAGAGAAACAATATCTTTCTACATCAACCAGAGAGTAATTTTTTTTTCATAATAGTTATCTCGGAATCCATTCAAAATCGACAATAGATATTTACAACCGTATCTGCGTTTCAAATAAGAACAATCGCCGTCGATGAGTGAAATCATAAAATGTACAAAAAAGCCTAAAGTTAAGTTTAAAAAGCATTCTTTCACAATGATATTCTAACAAAAAACCTATTAAAAGTCAGCAAAATAACTTTAGAACAATGTTCTTGGATTTGCTCTTATTTCGAGCGTTGATTATGCAAAATTATGTGAATTGACCATGCTACGGTGCGCACTTGTTCCGAGTCCGCAGTAAAGACGGTCTTTACTGCGGAATTTTAACAAGTTTTTGGCTACTATGTTGTGCCTCGATCTCTTTTGTTGGAAACTGTGACTCTGAGTTGTAGATAAAAAAAGGTGAACATACCTCAAAGAAACAAATTACAGATACTAAGTAAGCGTTTCAGTTCAATGCAATACAAAGTTGACTTACAAGTTTGTAGAAGCACTTAAATAAAGGCCGCCTTAATATGGACCCCTAAATGAGTTTCACCATAAACAACCTTGCATTTGATTCGTTTCTTTGTACTGAAGAAACCAATCAATTGCAAACTCTTTAAGGGTGAAACTCATTTAGGGGTCCATCTAAAGGCTGTCTGAGGTTTTTGCTTGGTTTTTTCATTATAAAGAGCCAATGAAATGGAAGAACTCAGTACTCTTCTATGCATTATAAAAAAAAAATTAATACAAAACTAAATACAAACTTTACAATTTTTTTTATCAGATGAGCTTCTAAATAACTGTCGGAGACCACCTGTGGATAAGTGTTTTTGAGTACGGTTTTCAGCTTTGAAACTAAAAACCGCTCCTCCACAGGTGATTTGTTTGTAGCTCGTGAGATTTGTATACACAACCAAACAAATCATTCCAACTTAGACAATCTCAATGGGTAAATACTTGTCAAAGGCAGCAGTAAAGACGCCAACACAACATCGTTCGATGATATTCTAGAGTCTTTACTGTCGACTTTAAACAAGTTTTTGCCCACCAGAATGTTATATACAAGTAGTTCACTGGTTTGTTTTTGTTTAAAATAGCTGTTATGCTCCTATGGATGAGAAACAATAATTATTTACTTCATGTTAGGTCGAAAAGGTTTACGCTCGAACTTTACCATGTTTGATTTTAATGGAAGCGTTGGTTTCGATTATGGATTCAATGGTCCAATTAAGGAAATCTGACTGCTTGACTCTTTGAGAAGCGTTCATGAATCCAACTGCTTGATCAAAACGCCATATACGACTCAAAGTATATCAAAGCCATTTTCGATGTGATCTACTGATAAAATCCATTTCTTTTTTAAAATATTCGAACCATCAGTTGACAATTGATAAAACAGGCGTTAATGTACATCAATACTTGCGCAATGACATAGCAGTTGATTAGGTGCTAATTGTAAGTGACCATGTCAGCAGGCAAATGACCAGCGTCACCTAAGCCACGTAATGAGACGCGACCATTTGGTCGGATTGACAACCAAGTTAAGCCACAATTCGCAACACTCATTCGTAACCATCCTTCTGGTGGGAATTGAAGTGCTCTACAAATTAAGATCAAATTTTGCAGAATATCGTATATTTCGAGGCAATCCGCGAAAATAATTCTCTGTTTGCTTTATGTAGAAAAAAAAACAAAAAACAAAAACAAACATGAAGTTTCCAGCTTACAAGGTAACTTCAAAGTTAATTTTAGAGATGCATGAAGGTATATCCAACAAATACTTTCCACAGAAGAGTACATTGTTCGAAATAACCACTGAGGAGGAGTGATTATTAGCATATATTGGTAGACTGAATCCATTTCTAAAAGTCAGCAATCCACAGCAGTTATATTTGCTGTCATTTCGAGCATCGAGAGTATTTCTGTCCTTACATACCAAGCCTGGACGGTCAGACATCACCTGTGAAAGAGTGTGCCCCGGAGGGTACAGTAAAGACACTAAAATAAGCTCACTGGGACATACCTGCAAACGAAATATCGAATAACATTTCCATGACAAACTATCAGTTCATGACTATCTTCTGTTTGAGATGGATCAGCTCGATGGATATATTTTCGGAAAGCTCCTTCAATTCGTGGATTATCTTGGAAAAACTGCTGAAATAAAAAATAAATAAAAAGAAAACTAGCAACGGTGTTCAAACTAATAACCGTTTGAAATAACTGCCGGTTATCACTGTAGAAGAGAAATGTTTCAGAATATTTCAGACAAATCTGTGTATAAGAGTGATATGTCAACGAATTTGTAATTGATTGGTTTAACTTCGGTGCAAAGATTGTCGACTCCACACTCTTCCTCACAGATACAACAGGTTGTTAATTCACCCTCTGTCATCGATAACTTCTTTCTTGATACATACTAACTTGATTTCTTTCAAACCCTAACTACATCCCAACAAGCAAAAACTTGTTTAAAGTCAACGCTAGACACTAGATTGGTGAAAACATAAACTAGAATCTATATTGCAGACTTTAAGAAGGTTTTTGCCCAACTCACATGCTGTTCAGGTCTCCAAGTTTTTGATTTAGGTTCAGGTGGATAAGGACAACCTTCACGTAATAATGAACATTCTGTTAAAGGTACATCAGGGATAGATTCACCGATAATGTTAGCTGTTTGTTGAGCTCTTGTCATCGTTGAAACTACCATTTTGTCGAAGTCAAATTTGTATGACTTTAATCGTTCTCCTGTTACGGAAGCTTGCTGTCTAAATAAAGAAACACGATGTTTAGTTGAGCTAAGAATTTATATGTAGGACTTGCAATAATTGCCGGTCATCACTGTGGAGGAGAGATTTTTCAGAATATGATTTCTGTGTAGTTTCAGGTTAATGTTCTTATAAACCCCTCCTCCACAGTGATTTTATGTTCTTACTTCAAGCACAGTTTACATCGATATATTGTCTTGCTTTACACCATCCTAATTCTCAAAATTTTCTAATTTAAATATTATTTTTACATTATTATATATTATATCCTGCAGTATGTTCAAACATATGCGTCAAATGTAATTTATATTTCACATCTGTAGAGTGCACTCAATAGGCCTACTAAAATGGGGGAGGGGGAAATGAGATATGTATGTGTTTACAGACTGTGAGAGAGACAGGATACTCATATTGAGCATGTAATTAATACCCATATGTATACAGAAACCAAGCTAACAAAATGCATATAAAATGATATGTTTAATCCTATTCAGGCCGAGGAGAAGAGGGGGGGGGGGGGAACTTTTTGCATAACTTTTGGATGAATGGCTTATATGACTAACATTTTTGTGATTTTTCCTACAATTTATCTAGGATCACTTTGAATTTTTTTATATTCCGTAACTATGGATAATTTCCCCTAGCAACCATATTTTTGACAGGCGGTAAATTTTTTTTTGAAATCATTTTGGTATATAGATTGAAAATAATACTTTTTTTTAATGCACTACCTTTTTTCCCAATGATGACATCATCGTGAGTAATGTTGTCATCAATATATTTTTTTTAACCTAACTTTCTGGAAAGTTTTAACACTACAGCATGGTTCGTAACCTCCATCCCAGCGCTTATTCTCTCTTTTTAACTGAAGACGAGAGAGAAAGAAAGCCCTGGCAATTATTAGGTCATGTGATAAAAAAATGCTCAAAAAGTGAGTAATTAGCTATGCAATAAAATAATAATTATGCACTACTGTATGTGGTTTTCATGACATAGAAATCATGCTAAGGTGTTAAAACAGTCATATTTTGTGTTAAGTAACAAGCATGGCATGTTGAAGGATACAAACAAATAATAAAGCAAAAACATGTACCATAATTTAGAAAATAAAAAATATACAACTAATCATATTCTCAAATTTTTACCATGTGTCCTAAATACTTACCAGGGCTTTCTTTCTCTCCCATTCTCACAAATTTAGTTGTCAAGAGAGAAGAAGCTATGGCATCGAGGTTGACATGGTTCTATCAGAGCCCCAAAGAGCTCAGCCTGAATAGGGTTAAGCTTATTTTGAATCTTGCTCATAAAAGATTTACATTTTTCTGGGTTTATTTTATTGCTATTATAAGAATCGATTTCTTTATCAAGTAGAAATTAATGTATTACAATATAATTGCCATACTTATTTCTAAATAATATTCATGATTAAAATTGGTTTTAACCCAGCAACTTGTTCAAAGTCCGGAAACTTTGAACAAGGTTTTACACAATGGAAATTATATATTATGAGCAGTGATGCAATAGAAAATTGCTATGCAAAGATATTGAAGGTATAATTTCCTATACAAATTATACTAACGACTTTGGCATAAACGATCAAACTTGAATATAACTGCTGGAATCAGCTGTAGAAGAGTTTTGAGTGTAGTTTTCAGCTTTGATGCTGAAATCTATCTCCTTATCCCTCCCCCTGCCAGTAAACTATGTTAAAAATAATTACTATGAAGGAGTGATGTTTGAGAACAGATTTTCAGGCTTTTAAAGACAAAGATCTGGAGAGGGCAAAGAAAGTACCCCCTCTCCTAGTAGTGGCCTCGGTCTTGAAAGGGAGGGGAGATAATAAAAAAATAAATAAATAAAATAATCATTAGGTAGAAATGACAGTTGTATATAAAATTTTAAAAGTAAAAAACCGTAAGGTATATATAATTAATTTTAAAAATCGAATATTATATTCATTTTAAAGCTAATTTTACTTTTAATTAAAAAACCAAATATATTATAAATGAGCCATACATAAACCACAAATGCGATACATGTGCATTTCAAATAAAGCCCTTTTGTAAAGGAAAGTATATACATGTGATAATACCACACGGCATTGATGTGTGTATCTAAAAGTGATTATTTGCTAAAAGTTGGCTATAAATTTTTTTTTGAAAAATCTCTCCTCCACCGTGATGACCAGTTGTTATTTCGAGCCCTGAATATATAACATATATATTATAAAATATTTTTTCTATATATATATATGTATTTGTTAACCTGTACACATGTTGATATTTATTCAATGTAAATAGAGTTATTACAAACTACATCAAAAAACTTCAATTGAAAGAAATTAATAAATTAAAATAAAAGCATAAAAACTGAGAAATAAAATTCACAATAAAAAACTACTCTAGACAGAAATATTATGTCTGAGAGTGATATTACTCACCTATTTCTTGAGCAAATAAACATACACAGATAATAGACCTGTCCTTATGGGAGTTGCATGCACAATAAGAGAGAAGGGGCTTGTAACATACCCCAAAGGACTAAAACTTGTTCAAAGTATGCGGTAAAGATGCTAGAAAAAGTTAAACAACATTATTATAGCGTCTTTACTGCAAACTTTGAGCAATTTTTTGCCTACTTTCCCTTGAACAACTGTGGATCGCGTTTTATTTTATTCACTCTCTTCGTTAATGGATTATCCAGTAGTTGAAATAAGAACAAATAATTACTGTGGAGAAGTTTAGGCTACAACACCTAAAACTATGCTTAAAACAACCTCCTCCACAGTGATTATTTAAAAATAATCACTGCGGAGGAGCGATTTTTGAGCATACAGTACTATAGTTTTAGGTTTTATAGCCTGAAGCGATGCTCAAATATCGCAACTCCACTGATTATTTACTCTTATTTCAACCATTGTACACTTACTTCCCAAGATCAGTTAAAACTCGCTGTGTATCATCAGCAGCAGAAGCATATTGGCCATGTCGTACTAGAATAACATGTCTTGTAGCTGTAGGTTTAGGTGTGACAGGAACATCTACAGTTGTACCATTAGCTTCTAACACTGGTACTCTTGGTTCGCTAATTTTTTTTTCAAAAAAGTGACTAGGTTTTCTAAAGTCCCAATTATCATCCCATTTTTTATTGTTTCTATTCAAAGGATCACTATCTTTTACACCATAATTTGCTGCAGCAATAGTCCCACTTTTACATTCTACAGTAGGTGGACTTTCACCAAGTAAAGAATATCTATATAATGCATACGACGAACCTGACGCAGCTGTTAAGCCACCAAGTGCTAGCAATCGTGAAACAGTTAAGCGTAACTTTGCTGACATGACACAAAAAGCAAATTCTTTTTTAACAAAATTCCAGTGAATTTATAAATCGATATCTTTTTACAATAGTACTCTTCGTAGTAGAACTGTTATCTTTATATATAAAAGATCTAAAAACAAATAAAAAATGCTTTATATAATAATATGTTCTTAAAAATCTCTCCTCGACAGTGATAGCGGCAGTTATTTTGACCCCTGGTATACTGTATAAAGGCATTCCACTAAGCTTTCAGTCACGTCACACCACTTTTTTAAACTGGAAGCCCTAGGTAGGCACCTAGGGACCCATGCACCAGGAGCGGCCAACCACTCACCTGCCTGTACTTGTCCAGAGACTAAGTAAAGTTTTTCTGCCACGGAAAGCCCGTATAATGGAATTATTTTTTACATATTATTTTGATACTAATTTACTCCAAAATACTGTAAAATAAAACAAACAACTTATACGAGTCATAAAGTAAAAATATAACTTTTAACTGAAATGAGAAAAACAAATTTAGCCGAGGCAAAAACGTAAAGTCAACTAGCATAAGAGATGGGATATGCTTTTATATCTGCATGTTCGTACAGTAAGACATTTTGGGTCCCAGAAGAAACTATTTAAAAATGGCTCTCATATCCCATTACCAAACATTCCAACCCTCCTGATCTGCCCGGGTGACTTTAAAAAACGATTCTTCCTGGTCAATGTGATACTGAAAATGCCTTAGTTCATTTATACTCGCGTAAACCTGCATACTGTACATAATACTTAAGAGCTCTGGTAACGAGTAAACTAAATCCCAAAATAACAAAAAACAAAATATAGTATGACTACAAAATGGTTTAGAGATTAAAAAAAATTCCTCCCGGCATTAGACACTCCAAGGAATGTCTGCATACAGCCTAAGAAATTTATAAATATATGAAATCGATTGTTGACAAGCATTTTTAGGCCGGTTATCCCCTGGTGCCTCTCCTCTCTCTATATATAAAATTATAAATAACATACTAGAAAGTTGCTACCCACACCACCCTGAAGATATTGCAGTGGTTTCCTTGGTTCACTTTTAAAATTTGACATCTGATACCATAGCAGTGTCCACTTTAGGACGACATTAATATGGTCTACTTTCTTCTAGAGAATTCTGGTCACCCATAATAATATGAATTCCTCCCTGGTGTGGACTTTACTGGCATCCTTTGTTTATTTAATTCATTTTCAGTCAGGGAATTTGCACGATTAAATTATGGAAGCATAACCATATGCATTGCACTTTATATCATTATTATACTGTAGTAGATTTGTAATTGCATGCTTATAGAAAGTACAAACATTTTATATAAATTTGACTGTATACATTCAATTAGTATGATTCACTTCAAGACTAGCTGAAAAAATAAAAAATATATTATACAGTGCAGTATACATCATTCAAAATCAATGTTTGTTTTGTCATTCTCAAGTTTTCTGACTCTATATTGTATATAGTGTTTGGATTTACTTTTTTTAGTATTTATGTATTTATACATTATATATAAAATATATAAATAAATACAAAAAACAAAAAAAATACAAACCATAGCTAGTTTAGCTAAACTAACTATACAATATTGCGGGGCGGGTGCAGCAAATTGTGACTGTGCAATTCCATTTTCGAGAGATTTCCCAGACTGATTTTGGGACCTTCTGTGTGTGTGTCAGCTCAGGGCATACGATGTGTTATACAGAAGCAGCCAGTGTTTAGGTGTCTGAGAAATAGGTGTTCTTATTCTGTAGCTGGTCTCCATTTCAGTATTTTTACTAGCATACGCGTGTATCTCAGAACAGTTCGATCTCCTAGCTAGAGAAGAATCAAATGTAAGAACAGTTAGTATTTCCAGCTGAGTAAGACTTTCTTAAAACAGTACTGTAGCTACTTTTGTTAGAAAGACACCTAGATTTCCTAGTACGCTGCAAAAAAAGACTTAGCCCCGAACAGATCATTCTCCCAGAGCCAGAGCTTCTCGATTTCACAGCTGAGACAGCCAGCTCCAGAACAGATCATTTTCCCAGCCAGAGCTTTTTTGATTTCCCAGCTGAGACAGAAAAGGTCAGAACAGATCATTTTCTCAGCCAGGAGATAATCAATAGTGAAAGAACAGGTCAAATCTCTAGCTGTACCTTTTTTTTCCGGAACCTAAAGAACAGGTCTAATTCCCAGCCAGTATACCCCCTCAGAACACCTATTTTTAAGAACACCTCCGTTGGCTGCTTTCGTATAGCTACCTAGTTCTTTTGACCTATAAAATTGCTTAAAATTATAACCAGTTAATTTCACTTGAGTGAAAAGGTGTGGGAGTGGGTAGCTATACTTTTTTATAGCATTTATATAGTTTATATTTATAAAGTATAGTCTAGCTACCGGCTACCCACCCACCAGACACCTTGCGTTGTAGAGATAGCTAGCTAGCTTTTTAGACTCATGTTTTTATAAATTTGATCAATTGCAAGAAAAAAGAGTCACCACACAGCGTGTAGGATTTAAAAATGAAAAAATGCACGGGTTGCGTGTGGAGCCAGCACTGCGCAGCGGAAAGGACGTGCGACGGGGATAGCCAGCTCTCAGCCAACATCTATATAGCTAGCTAGCTAGCTACCTATTTCAGTAAATAGTGGAAAGGAAATAATAAACAATAACGAAAGGCTTATATCACTAAATATTAAACTAAATTATAAGACACAAAACAAGAGAAGAGAACCAAACAACAAAAAACAAACAAACAGCTGTTTATTCACAAGGTGTGAGAGAGACAAGGTGTAAGAGAGGTGTGAGAGCATCATCAGCCAGTTAGCATCAGCACGCCGCTAACATCGGCCGAAAATAGAAATACCTCAGCGAAATCGGACGGATCCAAAGTCTACTTTTAACACTCCGGCGGAGAGATTTTTAACAAACATCATTTTTAAGGAATTTGAATTGGAAAAGTTGAGTCATTTTACACTGCACACATCTTGAAATAACATAAAGTTAAATTATTAAAACCTTTCTTCTTTTTCTATTCTGTATATATATTATTTTTTTCCCGTTTGAAAAGATTGCAAAGGGAGAGTAAATCGGTACCGGTTTAATTTATTGTTTACTTTTGTATCCGATACTTTCAAATTTTTAAAAAGTGGAACCCGAGACCCACAACAGCCCACTGGACACTGGACCGAGTATGCGAAGGCCTGCTCAATCCACCCGGAATGCAATTTTTCTTATTTTTCAATGAAAAGTGAATGCGAAACTATGCGGTTCGTGTAGAGAGATTTTCATACTTTTTTCAGATTTTTTATAGTTCCACTAGTTATACTTCGTCCCACCTAAACGACCAATAACCGTTTAAAAAAAAAAATGAAAATCGATTGTCGAAAGGCCCCTAATTGCACGCATATACCACAATTTCCCATTTCTGTCAGGGCCATAACATATGTGCTCTTTGATCTATAAAATTGCTTCAAATTATACCAGTTAGGCAGTGTTAGCTAATTATAGCTCTTATGCTATCAAAAAAGTACCCACTCCCGGACTTTCCTTCACTTCTTAAAAAATGCAATTGAATATTCCATTATATATAGCTACGTACTGGCCAAATGGGGTGTATATGATAAGGTACGTTTTTATAAATTTTATTTATTGCAAAAAATAGAATTACCATACTGTGTGTAGGATTTAAAAACGGAAAAATGCGCGATCTGTCTGGAGTATACTTTGACAGAAGCCAGCACTTCACAGCAGAGAAAGGACGTGCGATTGGATAGCCAGCTTTATTCTTAAGCATATATTGCAATAAATAGTAGAAAAAAAATATCACAAAAATTTAAACTAAATTATAGACACAAAACAAGAAAATCAAACAACAAACAGCTTGATTGGAGACCAGTAGCAATGAAAGCACTGATGATAATGCCTAGTTTGCTTCTACAGCGTACCTCCTCAAAATCGACATCGA
>JAULBZ010007134.1:0-11769 GCA_032360805.1 Neoturris breviconis | reverse complement strand
TTTTCTATTCGCTTTGAGACAGATATCAGACACATGTTGATCAAATTTGAGCGCATTATCAATAGTAACACCCAGTACTTAACTTTCTTTTTTTCCCAAATTTTGTTCTGGCCTACTCTTATCCATATTTCTTCATATTTATGTCCCTGTGTCCCTGATTATAACTGATTGCATGATTTTGGCAATGAAAAATTAAAAAAACACTGAGTTAAAGGATAAGTAGCTCGGACATGTAGTGATAGTGACTCGGGACAACAAGAATAATAATAATTATATTGTTGCTAGAGATAAAAGTTCATAGAATTGTCTATCACTGAATTGTCTATTACTTGTCTATCACTATCTACTGTGACAGTAATTTCGACTTTGCAGAGAACTTATCCCAGTGGGCAAACCTGTTCAATATCAGCAGTAAATATGCTAGAACAACGTCACACAAACTTGTTCTGGCTTCTTTACTACAGACTTTGAACAAGTTTTTGCCCAATGAGATAACACCCAGTTTTTCAAATTAATATTTTGTTTACATTTTCTTGTTCTTCATACACTTATTACCAAGCTTTAAAATAACTTTCCGACATCTCCTGTGGAGGAGTGTTTTTTATTGTTTTAGCAGCTGAAAACTATACTAGAAATATTTCCGGCATAAAAATATTTCCCGGCTTGTATTACTTTACAATACTATTTTGACTTCCTTTATATCTTTTGCTGCAACATTAGAAGTCTTCATCACAAAATGTAAACATGCATGTTAATTCAAGTCTGTCCTGCTTCACAATAAACCCTCTATCGGATAGACAGTTCCCAACAACACAAACAAATAGTGTTGATCCAAACAATGAACTTTATAGACAATGTTGGTATAATCTCTATTGATCTCAATGTAATGTCTTGGTCCATGTACAAACATGCAAATCAAATAATTTTTACAAACATGCAGAAAATTCTAAGATTCTTGATCAGATTTGCACTGTTATTTTAAAAAAAACTGACAAAAAACAAATAATTAGTGAAATCTTGTATTTTCAGACCGAGAGAAGTGAGATTCTGGAAACTCATACTGAGATTAGTTAAATCTTAGTTAATGTTTTTTCGGCTGAGAGAGAAGTGAGATTCTGAAAGCTCATACTGAGATTCCTTGATTCTTAGTTTATGTTTTTTCGGACTAAAAGAGAAATAAGGTTCTTGAAACTCGCATTAATTTAATGCGTATTAATATACCAAGTTAAGCAGTTTGTTTAGATGGTGTCCGTAGTCGGGAGGTGTCATGTGGTTCTTATTCACACCATTAATCTTGATATTGATGCATAACTAATGCTCTGAATCTACTGTGTAATCTACTGTGTAAAAGCCTCATTCACATTTAGAATTATAAGAGTATGTTTTAACTAATGTAAGGGACCGTCTCAAAAATAAAATCTACTGAGGAGAGTACGGAGTCAATGATCTTGCAATAGGTTGGTTTCTTCGTACCTAACACACTTCTCCACATTTGCTGTCTGACTGTTATTTTAAGGTTTATTCTAAAGTATTTGATACATTATCTATTTAGGTAATTTTACAGATGTTGTCAGTTCACATGACAGGTCATTTGTTGATGCCATGAACATGATTCATCAGCAGTTTGAAAATTCATCATCTTTCACAGACATTACTCTTAGGTATGTTTGCTACAACTCAATCGGTAGAAACGTGTTCAAAATCTGCAGTAAAGACGCCTTCAACGAAGAAGGCATTCCATTGGTTGGAATCGATATCCATTTTTACCAATGGAATGTCTTGTTTCAACTTTCGACACATATTTTTCGCCTGGTGGAAATCAACTATTTTAATTGGAAATAAGGTAAAAGGGGTATTTTAGAGAAAAAGTATTATTGATATATTGTCTAGCGTTACTTCATTTTTTAGCCCACCAAAGTTTGGATGGGTTATTGCTATCACTTTGCGGAGGCATCGTCCCGCTTTACTTAATAGACCACGTTCCCGAAGTGCAAGCATTTTGAAATTCGATACCAGCATTTGCGGCGATATTCAAGAAGGGCTCACCAAAATTTATTTGATTTCGGTCCTGAGTTTTGGGCAAATAGGGTTCAACCATAGTATCGGCGAAAAAGGGATTTTTTCAAAATTGTGAGACAAAATGTTCAACTTATGATTTTTGTTGACTTAAAAAAATTTTAGATTTTGTTTCACTGTTTATAAGGATTTGACCAGAATTACATTTCGACTTTTTGGATTTGGATTAATTTTTCTATGAGACTTTGACCATGAATCTTTTTGGCAGCCATTTTGTATTTTGGGGAAGCTCCCTCCTCAATATTTTGAGATGATAAGTGATATTTTTTATAAAAATAATTTTTAAAATTTTAAGAATTGAATTTTGATTTTGGAAAGCTTCATTCAATTCTGAAATAACTATTAATGTTATATCCACTTTAAGGTCGTAAAACATTTAATTACTACTGAGAGTATAAGTTGGTTTTATAACATTAATAATTATTCCCAATGCAAATTAGTAATTTAATGACAATACACAATTCAACAGTCAGAGGAAGATTTTTTGATAAAGAATCTTATAAAAAGATAATGAATAATCAACAAAATATAATCTCTGTTACATTGTCCTATTCTCAAGTGTTTCATAACATCAGCTAGTAAAAACCATCCTATATGTAAAATGGATTTATTAAATAAAACTTTAACAGGGCTATTGAAAACGACCCTATGTATAGATTGTATTTTTAAATAAAAACAAACTTAGTATCGTTAAAGCATGTATGGTTTATGCATTATCCTATACTATAGATGTAGTCTGAATGTAGCCTGTACAGTGTATATAACATAACATATATCCAGTCTTTAAAAGCACAACTAATACTATAACGTAGGTGTATTCTGTATTTTTTGTTTGGTGTATACATGTTATGATGTATAATGTGTGTATGCAATTCATATCCACTGTGAAGGAGTGATCTTTGAGCGTTGCTTTAGGCTATGGTTTGAAATTTCACCACTCTTCTCCACAGTGACTTGACATGATTTTACCATGATAAAGGTGTTCCATTCATTTATTTGACGTGAAACTTTATCAACTTAATAGGGACATGAAGAAATCCTAATGTCATGTAAAAGTTGGTGTTTATCCTTGATATGAAATTTCACTACACTTCTCCACAGTGACCTGGCACAATTCTAACTTGAAAAATTGTGTTCTGATTGTTCATTAGACCTGAAACTTTACACTTTTGATAGTGACATATTCAAACTATATAATGTGTGTATGCAAATCATATTTATGTTAGGTTTACCTTTCACTTGGTTAGGTGAGCTACTTTCAATACTGTACCTTTGATTAAGTATATTTATTGCCAATTTGGCTGAAAATATTTTGAAACTCTCCTCCACAGTTGTGACCGTCAGTTATTTTAACTCCTGTAGGTTGGAAAATAGTTACAAGAATGCTTGAATGAACACATTCAATTGGTAGAAATTGACGTCACATGATTGTGACGTCAATTTCTACCAAAGAAATGTCTTATTTTGTCTTTCGCTGCAAATATATTTGCTTCTGTTTAGAACCAATCTTACATCTGTATTTGCTCGACAATCTCTCGTTGATGAAGTGTTTTATCAACCACGTGGTAACTACAGACCTACACAAGGTGCACCATCAAATTTTGATCCAGCATGGAGTTTAGATCAAAGAGTTAATAGTAAACTACGAAAATTAACGAACACAAACTTTATCTTATAAAAAAACACTAGCCTATAAATAGTGTGTCGTTGACACCAAGCTAGTAAGAAGTAAAATATCTGTCAAACGAATGATAGTTTTTAAATCTGCAATGTTTTCAATATTCTCTTATTTTGAGGAAAGGGCAAAAACTTGTTCAAAGTCCACAGTAAAGACGCTAGAACATTTCCAATGTGGTTCTTGCGTCCATATTGCGGACTTTGAACAAGTTTTGGTCCACTAAGTTATAGTAAAAATTAATAATTTTTTCGATTTTTGTTAAGCAAACCCTCTTAAATATTAATGTTATAGGGAAATTTATACTACAAAATTTGGAGATTTAGGAGGTCATGACGTCGAAAAAGGTTAAAGGTCGTAGAAATTGATATCACGCATTCGTATAATTTTTATATCATTTCATTTCTTATCAAATATTCCAAGGAACAGTTTTATGCATCTCGTTTTATGAGAGTAAATAAACAGTGTGGAGGAGTGGTTTTCCAGGCGTATTAAAATCAGTTTTCTACATACTGAATATTCAACTTTATGAAACGACTTCAACGAAAGAGTATGCTATAAGTGTTATATCAAGCTTGTGACTTGCGAAGAATTTTCTAAGTTGGGTCCTGTAGTCGCAGTAAGAGTAAATAATCACTGAGGAGGGACGATTTATTTATTGGAAATCTTTTTATCAAACTATTAATATATACATTATCCTGAAAATAGCTGTCGATATCACCTGGAGGAGTATTTTTTTAATATAGTTTTAAGGGGTGCAGCTAAAAACTGTTCAAATGACTCTTCTCCATTGGCGATGTTTGGTAGTTATTTTCAGGTTTTACGCACACATCAATTAATACGCAATATCCTTTTTTTTTACAAACTTACACCAATCTTGTCCCCAGGGCTAATACCCCTTAATAACTTGATCGCCCTGGGTACGACGTTGAACAAAATATTTTTATACAATTGTAATCGTTGAAGAGTACTCAGTGTTCAAAATAAGAGTAAATAATCATTGCGGAGGAGTAATGTTTGAGCAAAGCTTCAGGCTACAGTGCCTGAAGTTATGCTCAAAAATCACTCCTCCACAGTGATTATTTGCTCTTATTTCTATCATTGCAACGCTCTTATTTGTAAATATTAATTTGTAGTCTGAGCCAAGAAATAACTGGCAGACATCACCTGTGAAGGAGTGTTTTTGGGTATACTCCTCCACAGGTGATGTTCGACAGTTGTTTTCTAACTTGTTAAGCTATTTAATATTTTTCGCAGAAATTTTAGCAATTATGTGGGCAAAAACTCGTTCTAATGATGGAACAATGTTTTCAAAATTGAACGAATTTTTGCCCACTGAATTATTCAACGAATACTGTAAATTTCCAACCTCGATTCCAGGACCTCTTGATTTAAAATCAAGTTTATTATAAGCATTTTTGTGAGAGAGAGCGAAGAGACCCTGGAAACAAGGTTTGCCATTTCCTTTAAGTTGACTGTAAATTTTTTTATATAATTGTTATATATTTTTTTATAATTTTTGGAATTTCTTTTATATTGCCCCCTCTGTTTAACACCTCCCTTTAATAAATATCTTCTCTAAAATAAAATTTATTATATAAACGCCTCCCAGGAGACAACAACTTGTTCAACGTCCTCAGTAAACGTTGTTCTAATGTTCGGACTTTGAACACGTTTTTGCACACCGGCGTTCCTCTATTTGGGGGCGGGGCCCTACCTAAATTTGAACAAAGCATGGTGTGAACATGAAACTTGACACACATGCTACCTAATAGTTCTAATTTCTGAAAAAATTAATATCCGTGTCATGTGATGATTATTTTTGCCGACGTTTGTATTTTTTTGATGTCTCTTAAATGTCATATTATAGGAATGAAATGCAAGTTGTTTTATTTTTAGGCGAGTAAATCGACGTAACTCAATCTTCTTTGTATCTCTACGTATCTCAGGGGGGAGGGGGCACGCAACATCGCAATAACGAGGCATTGTTCCGACAGGAATTCCATAGGTACAGCTTATTTTTCACCCATCATATTATGTAGGCCATGAAAAGGATGAAAAGATAAGAAGATCTTATACTCAGTAAGCAAAAACTTGTTCGAACGACGTCGTGCTAGCGTCTTTGCTGCGGACTTTGGACAAGTCTTTTTCCACTGGGCATGATCAATATTATATTGCTTTTATTTCGAACACTGGAGGTTGTTCATTATTCATAAAAACGATCTGCAACAGTTGGCAACCCAACCTCGTTCCCAGGGCTTCTTGCCTTTTCAAACACAGAAGAGCGCCGATCATTGCATCAGTGAATTCGCTAAATAAAGTTTAAAATAACTGTATCATCCTCAATAGATTTAAAACGAGGAGGTAGTAATCGTCGAGTTGGGAAATCAGCAGGTACTTAGGAGTTCAGAATTTAAACTTGCAAGTCGGCAATGAATTTGAAATCTCGCTGGAAGTTAGACAGCTGGACACGGCGCCGTCCTTCCCTTTCTCAAAAAGCGGATAGAAGCCCAGGGAACGAGGCTGATAATGACCCCAAAAAGCGAAGAAGTACGAGGTTGTCTTTTAAACCAAACTTTACCATCCGTCAGAGCAATTAATAGAGAAACAGCGTTCTAACGTTTCTCAGCAACTCCATCTCTCGGCCCTCAAATAATCTTTGGCACAATATTCGCCTTAGGGGCCATCTCCAAAATTCGTTCCCAGGGGGAGAGTGCCGAATCAATGATCTATTTATTTTGTCTAAAATATCTGCTTTTTGAAATTTTGTAGATGTTCCTTAAAATTAAACATTGAGAGTAATAAATATTTGGAATAAACCCAAGCTCGTCCCTAGCACCTTTTGACTTTTTTTTATTTTTAAGGTCCGAGAAAAATAAAAAAAAAAGTCAAAGGTGCTGGGGACGAGCTTGGAATAAACCCATGCGAGCAAAAATTGTTCAAAGTTCACAAAGACGCTAGAGTAACGCTTGTATAGCACACTGGGAACAAATATCTCAATGTGCACTCCTTCGTCTTGAAATTATTATAGCATCATTACTTTAATATTACTTTTGAATCTATTCAAATCCTCTAAAAGAATAAAAGAACAACCTCGTACCCAGGGCTTCTTGCCTTTTCGAACACGGAAGAGCTGCTCTGCCCTGGGAACGAGGTTGGATAAAAGAAAAGAAATGTAACTAATCTTTTTATCTTTTTATCTTACAAAAAAAGTGGCAAATATTATTTCTGAATAAATTATGATATCCTTATTATAGAATATCGTCTTCTAACAAAGAGGAAGAATCAAAAGTTATTTCCAATAGACCTATTCACAAATACATGAAAACGAGGCGTTAGCTACTCGATGTGTAGAACTTGATACAATGCAATAACTTCTCAGTGCACAAAAAAGAAGTTATTTGCATTGCATCAAGTTCTACTTTCAGCAGCCAACGCCTCGTATTCACGTATTTGTGAATAGGTCTATAGTTTATATGTAGACTGATGACATTAGTCGCGGCAATTGCTAAAGCCTATTGTTATTGATACTGACGACTTTCACATAGCGACTAATAATATATTCAATATACAAGTTCACACCACATACACACTTTCGATGTACCATAGACTGTTTCATATAAATATCCTATTACCTCTAAGAGCGCAGCACAATTAAAGGGACTTTTTCTATAATTTATCTAGGATTATTTTGATTTTTTCTTTTTTGGTAACTAGGGATAATTTTCTCTTAGTAACCAAATTTTTGACAGGTGACAAAAAAATTCCTTTTTTTTTTCTTTCCTTATTTTTGCTTGAAAAACGTTCTGACTAATATTGATGACCAAAGATTTTTTCACCTAAATCTTTTTTTCCATTACCTGCTTTGACTTGATGACGTCATCCTAATTAATGACATTATCGAAAAAATAATTGCGCCAAAAATGTTAATTATGTGCTGACCTGACATTCTGGAAAGTTTTAACAATACAGCATGGTCCTGTCAAGTTATGGAGAGGGGGTGTAGAAACAACCCCCTTCCAGTATTGAGGAGCCCCCAAAAGACCCAGTATAAGGGTTAACTGAATATTCTACATGGCACTTTGAGTCCATTGTTTTAAGCATCACTTTCATTCTTCAGACTTCAGATAGCATTTCGTTGATTCGAAAAACAAAGGTGCATATGCCTTTAAGCTGCTAAATTTCCATAAAAATAATTTGCAAAAATTGGATTTCCTTGTTAAAGGCGCATGCGCTCTTTTGAGGGGTAATAGGATAATAAATAAATAATAAATTTGGTACCTCCAATCAACCTTCTTGCAAGAAGCCCTGGGAACGAGGTTGGTACCTCAATTACACCTCCCAAGAACCCAAGTTCCTTATACACTAAGTTATACACTTATAAGTAACCATTTCATTAGCAACCAGTACATAGACAGTAAATTTTTAAGCAACTTTTAGTACTAAATATCGTAATGATAGGGAACTTCATAAAACGCAATTTTATTTTTACGTCTGGGTATGTCAGTTCGAAATGCTGTGGTACCTTTTTTTTTTCGTAAGGTATATATTCTTGAAAGAGAGATAATAGCGAAAGGCTTGATTCTGGGACTTTATACACAGGTATAAGTATATTATACATAGATTTGTTGGAAAAAGAGAGAGAGAAAAAAGAAATACAGCATTTCGAATTGACATACAAATGTAAAAAATAAAAAAACTGGATTTTTTGAAGTTGCTTATAATTATGACTGCATGGTCGCTTAAAAATAAATAGTGTACAAATGAGATTGACATACTGTAGGGGTAACGGAAGAACTGAACTGGGATGTGAAAATAGTATTAAGCCCTGAGCGCTTATTAATTTTTTTTTGAATGGGGTGGGCGCTTATTAGAGGGGGCGCTTATTTTAAAATTTGGAAGCTAGAGTGGACGCTTATCTGAAATCCAAAGAAGACAACAAATTCAAACAACTTTATTTTCGAATAAGTTCGACATCTTCGTCAGTCCTTTATCAACCTTTATCGTCCAGATACCAATGGTTTTCCAGGTGCAAATTTTCATGAAAACGAGGCCAGAAATAGAAAGCCAAATATGAAAAGAGTTTTGACTACGACGAAATGGTGACCGTGAAATAAACATGTTTTACTTAACATATGAGCATGAAACCATGTACGTCCACGATAAATCTTTTGGTACTAATAAGCTCGTTTAGGGCGAATATCAAGCTCGTCCCCAGCACCCAGTCAAAAGGTGCTGGGGACGAGCTTGTGCGAATATCATTTAGGGATCCATACAAAGGCTGTCTAATACAAAGGATACTCTATTTTGTTTCAGAACGTATACAAAAAGTGTGTGGCAAAAAGGTTATTGCAATCGGGAAGTGGATGTATTAATATTCCTTTGTCGTAGCCTGAAGCAATCACAAAAAGTTGGTATGAATTATAAGATAGCCAAGAGATTGGGACTGAGGGTCGAAAAACACTCAAGCACGCAAACTCGTTCCCAGCGAACTTGTTTCTAATTTATTCCTCGGGTGTAAACCGTCACATTCCAATAAACTCCCGGATTTTGTCGATTTGCAATTTGCGTAAACATCAAGCAACGACCTTCCTCTAGGGCATAGGGGGGTAAGAACCAACGACCACGGCATGAAAAACTATCATCGAAAATGGTCCTATATAAGCCTTTTAGTCTATATACAGAAATACATGGACCTGATTTCCTGGCCCGTGTACTGATAGTCCAGTCACTAAGTCAACATACAAAGTAAAGCATGAAACCGAGGTTGGATTTTCCCTCTCTCCCAAGTTTTTTATTTATTTATTTATTTATTTTTGCGCAACACGTGGTTAGAACGTGCACCACATGTGTTCAATATGGTAGGCTTATTCCGCTTACGAAGACAAGAATGAAATGTGATCGTTCTTTTTCATTTGTTTCGCAGGAGCTACAAAAGCAACCACCAGGGATGTTATTGAAAAGAAGTGTTCTTACGAGAAAAAACTTTACTGTTTCAGAGAAGTCTTATGTAGCTGGAAATATTAACTGTTCTTTATACTAGATTCTTGTTCAGCTGGGAAAACACGCTGTTCTGAAATACACGCGTTACATAACATAAGATAACATAAGATATTTTTATTTATCAATAGTAGTTACAAAAAGTATTTTGCTAAGGAAAAATAAATAAAGTTAAATGCTACTATTGAAAGAAAACCATACCTAATAGCATCCCGAAATGGATGTCAGCTAGAAAATAAGAACACCTATTTCACAGAACACCTCTCTGTGGCTGCTTCTGGAGCTACAGGCTGCATTGAAGAAGAAGAATTAAATGATCCTAGTGAGTTCCCTTGGTATAAACATATAAACATATATATAAATGAGCAAGTTAGTGAAGTTATTTTAAAAGAAGTGTGCGTATTTTTTCTATGCTATCTAAGTCGACCTCTTTATTGTATTTGGGGCTATAGCCATCATAGTCTGAGACACTTTCTTCTCTATTTAGGGTACTGGTAGCTAGCATCACATACATTAAGTATTTTTTTTATGTTCTCAAGGGATACGATGATCAGTTTGGCTTCATCAGACTATTTAGTCAAAGAAAATGTGTGATTTCTCATATATCGCTGTGTCTAAAGAACCAGAAACAAAATCTGTTTATTTACTGATGATCTCAATGACTGCTTGACCTAACCCTTACCCGTCAGTAAATAAGAGTCTTTTTCCCCGGTTCTTTAGACACTCTGTTCTCATATTCTCTAAAGTTCTTCTCTGTAAACTTTTCATAACAAAATGCCTGTCTAGTTGAATTCTCACATGCCCATGACACATGTGTGCTGATATTAGTTTTGATCTATCCAGTGTTAACCCTAGTATTAGCACTATCTTTTGGAAAGAAAATATATTTCACTCCCTTAGCTAGCTAATTCTTGGAATAAGGAGGAGGGTGCCGATCCCCTCATCAGGGTTGAAAATCCCCTCCCCTCCCCCATACAACACCCACTGTACAAAGTGCAGGGTAAATCAATAGTTTTTTTTAATCCCCCGAACAATCTCTGGACACCCCTGTGAATGTCTAGGGGATCGGAACCCTCCTGGAATAAGATTGTTCAGGCATTTATCTCTGTATAAAAAACTTGTCTCTGATAGTTTTTTCTAACTAAAAATGATCTGAAGGAATTGAATAGTTTTCTATTATTTTCAAATTTATTCCCCTATGTATTTTGCTATTGATGAATATCTTTGTTCTGTTTGTTATTCTTATGTACGTATATTTTTTAGTCTAATGCTATACCTATCTATTGGTTTTGCTCCAAACAGTTTGAAGATCTACAAATCAGTTTTGAAGTGATATTTTTAGTGTAACTCTTCAGGATGAATGTTTGTTCAGTGTTAATATACTATAGGCCAAACATTTTGGAGAATAAATTTTCGCCAGAAAACTTTGGCAGAATTAATTTCGGACGCTTTATGAGAATTTCAGCGGAAAAAAATTCAGTCACTTTGAAGAACTTGGAAAATTTTTTGGATTATCAATTTATGGTGGAACAGTATTAAACAAAATCTGCGAAAGAGCATCAAGATCGATCCGTTTATGTAGAAAAAGTTAAAACACTAAAATATTTAGAGCCAAAAAAAAAAGAAGTTTTCTTTGAAGTTTTTGCAATTCTTCTATTTCCGTCCTTTGTTAAATGTCAAGTTTTCCCTCGTAGTTCATATCCTTTGGTTTCAGCTATGTGTATGCTTCAATTTTTTAAAAAGGGGTGCACAATATTGATATCCGAATTCCGCATGAATAATAATTAACATAAATACAAATTTCGTCGCCATATATTCAGTGAAAACTGAATTTAAAAAGTTTAAAATAAAATCGATTTTCTAAAATAATTTTTGTTCTGATTTTCCTTAAGGATAGTTCCCTGTTTTTTTTCTTCATAAAATCTTCAAAAAAACTTTTTTTAGATTTTGTAAAAGTCCTTTGAAAAACCTATCTGACATATATTTTAGTTTTTTCATATTCCAACTTAAACGGGAGA
>JAULBZ010007133.1:0-11769 GCA_032360805.1 Neoturris breviconis | reverse complement strand
ATGAAATTTTCCTTTTCTTTAATTTTTGGAATCTTGCTAATTTTTTTTCATATTTATAAATATTGCATCTTAAAGATTATAGTAACACTCATAACATATTAAAGGTTCAAAATTTAAGAAAATATATAAACTTTTTTCACCTTTTTCCTTTACACCCCCCTTAAGCAATAAATATTCACTGTTGGGCTAGGAAACATTTGCAGGAATAAACTGCGAAAACCGCAAAAGTTTCTTCCTGCGGAAGTTTCTGACATTAAAATATTTCTAATTAGAAATTACAGGTACAAAATCACTTTTAGGATTTTTTTTGAAATGTCTGCCTACTAAAGTCCATGTGAAACTATCTTTCTAATAACATATCCTGAAATGTTCATTCCATAAGGATGAATACTGGTGGAGGTATCCTTTTTGGCCAAACATTTTTCATTTTCAAAGAAAAGAATCACTGATTTTGACACTTCCTGATATTTTTGGAGTCAAACATTAGGTACCTCCAAACTACATAGTCCCAAATTTTTCGTTCTTAGATTATTCATTTTCTTGGCAACACTAACCAGACAGTTTTATTAAGAAAACTTTATCTGTTTTATTGTCTATTTTGATCTAATCCTTTATCGTTTATCCCTTCCCAGTAATCATTTATTGTGTACCCCTTCCCAGTTATCATTTATTGTGTACCCCTTCTCAGTAATCATTTATTGTGTACCCCTTCTCAGTAATCATTTATCGTTTATCCTTTCCTAGTAATCATTTATCGTGTACCCCTTCCCAGTAATCCAAAGAAAATAGTATCTGTGGTAGATATTACTAAGATAAAATCAAGATCTTTATAATATTCTACTATATAATTGATTGGTTTCTTTTCAACTGAAGAGCCAATCAATTTCGTGTAGATACCATCCTTCTTTAAATACATATAATGGTCTTTTATTCAACATACAACTAAAATCAATTATTTAATATTTTAGACGTCCCGAAAAAGTTTGTTTGTGCTTCTCGTTTCCAGAGCATACCGTGAAAATCAATTCTACTATACACATATTACAACATCCAAGAGAGGTATGTGATGTTTTCAGAGGTTACAGGTTAAAAATCTACTCTTATCTTACCAAGCCTCAAGATTACGGTCAGATATCCCCTGTGGAGAAGTGTTTTTTTAAGTAAAGCTAAAAACTGTACTAAAAAAACATTCCTCCACAGGTGATGTCCGACTGTTATCTTGAGGTTTATGTGAATGTACAGTGATTGTAGTAAAAAAATAATCACTGTGGAAGAGGAATTTACAGCCTAGCTTCATAATCACACCTTCACAGTGATTATTTGCTATAGAGCACTGGATAAATGAGATCAGGTCAAAAATATGTGTCGTATTCATAATTATAAAAAGGAGCATGTTAAATAATGCTTGAAATGGATTGGCTTGTTCTAAAAGAGAAACCAATTGATTTAAATATTTTTGATATTATTCTTTATACATACTTTTTTGGTGAAATAAGGGATAAGGAAAAGACAAAAGTGGACCTCTACCACGTAAGCAATTTTATGAAGCCTAAATTTTATATCCATTGCAAGACAGTATTAAGAGAAAAACGGTCACATTTAAATGACATGACACCCTTCCTCATAAATACTATTATAATCACTGTGAAGGAGTGATCATTGCTTCAGGTTTTAGAGCCTGAAGCAATGTTCAAAAATCAATCCTCTACATGGATTATTCGCTCTTATTTCTAACACTACTATTTTCATTGGTTTTGATATTTTCTTATTTCAGCAAGATATGAGGTTACTGACAACAGTTCCTTTACTACAAGAGTGTATTCCAAAAGATAAATGTATAATATATCGTGGACGACGTTTCCCGCAATCGAAATTTGTAGAATTACATAATATATGTACGAATAATAAAAATGTGGCGTTGTTGTTTCCGTCAACAGATGGTTTGTTTCTATTTTTATTATTTATGACAGTGTTACATCATTGTGTAGCCTATCGAATGTCTGGTTTCATCTTGATGGAATTTCTTTTTAGGGGTAGGGAGAGGGGGCAAGTGGGGAGAGAGAGCACAAAGTGCCCTGCGGCAAATTCATTTTGTGATAACCTTTTTCCTATTAATGGGGTGGTATTGAAATTTAGTGACTTTTCCTAAATTTTATTAACGATACGTTTTTGGTAACTCCGATAAAATTTACAGCTCAAATTTAGTGAATTATCTGATGAATAATGCATGTAGTAATGTAAATTTTAGCTGATCTGCAAAACTAAGAAAATATAGGATAGAGTATAAAGTTTGTAAAAATATTCTTTCAATTATTTTTGTTGATGGAATTTAATATATTTTATGATTAGCATGTTAGAACATTTTTAAAGTGGAATGAAATTATTTGTTATTCGTTTGAAAAGAACTTTCTTTCTTACGTCATAGTTTTTCTGTAGTTTTGAATGATATTGTGTATAATTATATAATATTATTTTCGTATATTTCTAACACATGTTGTTTATTAGTAGAAGAAAATTTCATGAATAAAAGTAAAACTATTGAAATTTCTTAGAAATATATTCGAGCTGTAAATCTTAAGAAGTTAGAAAATCCGTAACATCCTTTGTGATGATTTCAATGGACATCGTAGTTATATCATAAGTTGAAATAAATCTTTCGAAAGTTATATCTCGAAACGAAGTTTCATGGCAAACCTTCCTACATAACTGAATTATGTGTGCGAGCGTAACTTCGTCAGCTTTTGGAAATAGGCGCAAATTGAAGGTCGATATATTATCTAAAATTAATCCTCCAGTTTTGTTTGTTGATAATTCAATAATGGCGTAAAGATAAAGATAGAAAAATTTGTCAAAATTTTGAATGCTAATTATGCTAAATCCACGCGATTAGAATAAAAGTCCTATGATAGCATTTTAGATAAATGTGTTCTGAATCAGGTGGTATATTTTGTAAAAAAAAAAATTGTTTCGTTCGCACACATAATTCAGTTTTGTAAAGGTCAATAAAAGACAAAAAAAGCAAGATTATAATTTTTTTTTTTCACGAAATACATTTTGGAATAACTTTGAAAATTATAAAATTGTAAAGAATATGTAAAGAATAAACTTTTTTTTTTCAGGCTGTATATATATGTATACAGTATCCTTAAGGACTAGGATCAATGAACTTATTTTTTGATATTTTTTACTTTATTTTTCCCAGGGGGTAATTTTTGAACGAATAATATCTGATGCTGCTAGGATATCTTTTGAGCAGCTATGTAAGTAATATATGAAAGTAATGAAAAATACAGACCAGATTTCATATTTTACAGACTAGATCACATATTTCACAGACCACAAGCCTACTTTTTCTTATGACATCAGCAGGTATCAGTGACGTATAGAGTTGTTCTGAAAATGCACATGTGTAAGTGTGAAGGTGATATATTAAAATCTGCCCAATATGAACATTCATGTATGTAAAAAATCATATCGATTTGAAATATAATTTCCAGTAAGTTTTGGGGCAAATTGAAATTTCATATAAAGACTGCCTTATATAAGTTACATATTTGTTGGAATTTTCACCAGCAGCTTCCTTTATAACATTTAATAACGATCTATAACACAAATATGCTAAAAATTTTAGCTTCATATCGTCTTCAGATCACATCCTTAAAGCACATATTTTCAAGTCGGTAATCCTTTGTAAATCATCAATTTGTTGTTTTGACATAACTTGTGTTTGGGTAATGCTTGCAGAATAAAACTGAAACTGAAAAACGTTTTTGCACAAAAACCGGAAATTATGAGAAACAAGATTATTATCTAAAACTGAAAATACAAAAGTTATAAAAGCTGTTATGAGACTCTTTTAATCTCCAAGAAAAATTAGCTATTTTATATTTTTTGTGATGACTATATCAGTTTTGTTATTATGATAGACTATAATTCTTGTAAGTTTCTTTCAGATCCTACGAACCGTTCAATAGTTTTGAAAGGGGAGGGAGGTGCGGTATCTGCCCCCAGTATTATAAAAAGCCCAGTAAAGATAGGGTTAGAGGTAAAAATAAGGTTTAAAATTTAAAACTAACTCAGTGGGAAAAAAATTGTTCAAAGTCTGTAAATAAATATACTATACATAATACTTAAAAGGGAACCCAATGTAAAAATACAAGTTAAGCTCATATTGTAGAACTGGAAAAATAAATAACATTGGTTTTTATTTCATGTAAAAATCTTTATCGGTTCTCAAGATATTGCATTTTTGAGGTTTTTGAAGAAATCAATTTTGGTTAATTTATGCTAGTCCTTATATGGTAAGGTACTTTATTGTTAATATCTCTGCAGGTATCATAACTTTTGAACGACTAATAGTATAAGGATGAAACTTGGGCAGGCTAATAGTGTATCATGAAAGGAACAAAATAACAGCAATTTTTTTTTACAAATATTTTGAAATAGCATAATTTTGCCCAAAATATTCTTAGAAATACGATTAAAAAAATTCTAGATAACAGTTTTCCATTCTGTTTTCAGTTTTAGACAGATAATTTGTTGGTCTTTAATAATAGTTTTCGGGTTTTTAACAAAAACATTGCAAAATGCCAAATTTACCGTCTGAAAATCCGGGAAAAAAAACGATTTTCAAAATTTTGTGAAAAAAGGGAAAAAGGGTTAGTCTTGTGATCAAGACTTTCCGAAATATGTATTTTGTGATTATATGTAATCTGACAAAATTTCATGTTATAACTTTTAACCAAACAAGTTATCGCAAAAATATGTTATTGGCAATTTACATAGGATTTCCCTATGTAGAAATAGGTGGTCTCAGGTTATGACCCATATAATTTGATCCCTTTAAGTAATGAAGCTGAAATTTTCACAATTTGTGTCTAATAGATAGTTTCAAACTGTCAGAAAGTTTCAGCTCCATTGCTTTAGTGATCCAGACGTTATAAATAATAATGGCCTAAATAGGGTTAAAGTAGTCTGATTTGAAATTTCTTAAGACTTAAGATAAGAATAAATAATCACGGTGGAGGAGTGGTAACATTCTGGTATCAGGCTACACAGTGATTAGCAGTTGGTACTTTGAATAGTTTATTTTCAAAGTCCTCGAAGTTCACTACTGCAATCACTTGTGGAGGAGTGCATTTGATCATAATTTTTAGCCAGTCTGATTGAAAATTCCGTTTAAATGCACTCTTCCACAGGTGCTTGTTGTAGCGAATCTTGAGGACTGTTTTTATACATTTAGCTGTTACTTTGCAAGAGTATGTAAAAGAAAGACCTGAAGGGTTCATTGATTTGATTGTTCTTGATGGAACGTGGAAAGAAGCAAAATCAATTTATTATAATTGTAACTTTTTACATGACATCACTAAGGTATATCTCATAGTGAAACAACTTTACAAATCTATGACTTTTACACCACTAAGGTATATTCAAATCTATGACTTTTACATCACTAAGGTATATAGGTATAATAGGTATATTCCTATGAAAAGCTTTACATATTCTATGTTATTTCTTTCTTCACACGATTCTTTTGTTACTACCATTTGAAATAAGACCAAATAATGACTGTGGGGGAGGAATTTGTAAGCTTCAGACTTTCTAGTTTAATCCACAGGGGCACTTATTTAATTCATTGGTCAACTGGTGAAAATAAAAAAACTGAAAAAGCGCTCCCATAAAGCCTGAAGATTCTTGCTCAAAAATCCCTCTTCCATAGTGATTATTTTTAATTCGAACACTGCGTTCTTCTATAAAGTATAGAGTTTATGGAAAGTCTACTTTATCCACATTTTTCTTATCATTGTTGTTGTCAATTAAAACAATCTTATATCAGATTAGGTTATCACTGGTGCTTCAAGGGGATTATGTTCTGTGTCTTATGCATAGCTTTCTGCTCCAAAGTGCTCATTCAAGAGAGGGCACTAATTTGAGAGGGCCACTTCAAGCTTAATTGAACGGTATTTTGTTATGTTAGGTTAAACTTGCTGGTGAATGGAAAAGTGAGTTTGTAATTAGAACACAACCAACTGATGCAAGCGTATCAACATTAGAAGCTGTTGCAATTGCTATCGCACAAATTGAAGATAAACCTGGCCTGATTCCCGTATGTCTATCATTATGATGATTTCCTTCCTTGAATAAGAACAAAAAAACACTGTGGATGAACAATTGTAATGATCTTCAATATCATGCCTTGATATAATGCCTGGATAACACCTGTGGAGGGGTGTTTTTAGCCTGCCGAACAAAGTTTGGATAACTTATTACTATTACATTGCAGCAGCAGCAGCAGCAGCAGCATGTTCTTGAAGTGGTACCATTTTTAAATATGGTACCAGCATACGAGGTGATATTTTGTAAAGACTCGACAAAAAAAAAATCCGTTTTGTCCGCACAGTCCTAACATTTGGGCAAAAAGGGTTCAAATTGCATTTCCGGTTCAGTGTACCGAAACGGCGTGGTATCATCCTGAAATTTAGTATCAGCATTCTAGACAATATTACGAGACCGCTGGTCGAATTATTTTTAATCCCGGGTATCGGTGAAAAGGAGGTGTTGATTTGCATTCACCAAAATGTTCAATTTATGATTTTTGTTGTAGAAATCTTTTGAATTCTGTTTATAGGGATTTGACTATAGTAAAATATAATTTTACCTTGATAATGGTTTATTTGACTTGAAGCGTTTTTAACTTAATAAGGACATGAAACTTGGGTGTTTATCCATGGTATGAAATTTCACTATGAGTGACCTGGCATAATTTTACATTGTGTTCCAATTGGGCTGTCCATAGTTAACTGTTTGTTTCGTGTAACCTGACTATGGAAAAAAAATAATGAGTCGGTTGGTCGGTACATATCTTTTTTTGGTTAAAGTATAGAGAAAAAAAATGATTAAAACTGGCCTATATCTAATACTTTTGCTCTGTTTTAAAGTTTACCACTTCTCAACACATATCCAATCCAGTGTTTACAAGTGTGAATGGTTTAAAGCTGGACACTTACATCAGCATATAGCTGTTTAATACAAACATTATGCAGGGAAAACCTCAAATTGACTGGACAAGTTTATTTTAACACATGATCAAATAACGGAACATGATTGGGTGAAATATCCTGTTATATCGGGGTAAGGTTGAGTAAAAAATTAGTCGGGGAAATATTAGTCACAAGAAAAGCAACTATGGTATCCAGCTATGGTAACTCACGTTTTCTAATTTAATACAGGCTAGATCTCAGGGATCGGCTACCGTAATATTTCATGTAAACAATTCTCCCGCACACGCCATCATTAAAGATTCTTGTTCAGAGATAATGTTAGCGGTTTTACAAGTAGATTTCCATAATGCTTGAATCTGTGAATCTAGCTATACAATAAAAGAGTATGTATAAAAATAAATACACACGAAAGTGTTTTCTTCTAGATATCGAATTAAAAATATTGTGCAGTCGGTATTTGTCGTAATGTAAGGTTCGTAGTTTGGCTATTTTCAGTCCAAAAAAATATTTTAAATTTTATTGACCCAAAAATTTTGCACTCAGCACCATAAACTTACGGTTGGTTTGGTTACGCGAAACAAACAATATTTTTAGGACAGCCTTGTTTATTTGACCTGAAACTTTATCATCTTAATAAAGATATATTCCAAGTATTGTATAATGTGTTTATGCAAACCATATTTATGTGCTTAGGTTTATCTTTCACTTGGTTTGGTGGGCTACTTTCAATACCGTACCTTTGATTATTCTTTCTTTTTTATTCTTTCTGTAGGTTGCTCGGAAACCATTAAAGGCACTTTGTGATATCCAACTTGATCATGGAGCTCAAACACACCAAAGTAAAGAAGAGTTAGCTCGTTTAGGTATAAAATATCGTTGTTTTGAACAAAGAAAAAATGGGACCAAATTATAAATTGTACCGTTTATTATAAAAGAATGAATGTTAGCAACATGTCATGAAATGGTAGAATGTAAACATCTGATGCATGAATAAAGATTTGCCACTTTTGCCTATTACTACCAATGTATTGACACACAATAAAGACTCTGCCTGGAGGCATTGATTATTTTATCTCTACCTGATAGCATGCCAGAAGCCTGTTTATATTGTTTTAATTTAACACTTGTTATGCTTGGCTACCAATGTGGAACATTATTATAATGTTTTTGTCAATTTGGGTAAAGATACTCATTGTTTACTATGAGACAAAAACAAGTAGAAGACACTCTCAATGTAATATTGAAGAAAAGACACTCACTTAATATATGGGAACACGTTTAAAGATATGTTTTATCCCGTGAGCAAAAGCTTGTTCAAAGTCAACAGTAAAGACGCTAGAACAATGTTGTTCGACATAGTTCTATAGCGTCTTTACTGTGGACTTTGAACAAGTTTTTACCCGCAATGATTATTTGATACTTTATATATGTTACACAGTGACCAAAATAAGAATAAATAATCACTATGGAGGAGGTACTTTTTAGCATAGCTGCAGATTGTGTAGCCTGAAGCTACGCTCAAATATCACTCCTTTGCAGTAATTAATTTAGAGAAATTTTAACTTTAGGATTATTACTCTTCTGAAATTATTTCATGGAATGATGAAGTGAATGGATAGCCTCAGTTTATTGATTCTTTAACAAAAATTATATTCACAGTAATTTCGCTAACTTAATAATCCTGAATCTTTTTAATAATACGCAAATAATTAAATCAACAATCAGTATTTGCCCATTTGTTCGAACTAAGAGAAAATAATCACTGTGTAGGAGTGATTTTTTGCGGATAGTGTCAGGAACTAAGTCTGAACCTATGCTTAAAAATCCCTCCTCCACAACGATATTTCGTCCACTATTCTCATTATTTATGAGTTTGACATTTTTATGGTTTACCAATAGGTCACATTTTTATGGTTTACCAATAAATTTTGTGTGAAAACCAAAAAGTAGCACTCCACTGGTAGAAATAGACATCACATCAGACAAGCGACATTTGAGAAAAGCTTCATGCTTTATAGCCTAAACTCAATCTGGTTATGTCAATTTCTACATATGGAATGTCTTCTTTTGGTTTTCGGACAAATATTTATCCAAATCAAGCTTAAATCAAACTAAAATTAGCTAAAATGAAAACTATGACACTATGCATGTGGAGGAGTCATTTTGAGTATTTTTATCAGGTGGATCGAAAATTATACTAAAAAACATTCCTCCACAGGTGAAATCGGATATTTATTTAAAAAAAGTTTATTTCTAAACGTTAAAGAATTCATTTTCAGGTGCTAAATGTGGATAATGGCTGTTTTCGTGTGATGTCAATTTCTACCAAATGAAATGTCTATAATTTCTTTCTACACGCGGGCATTTTTTGTTCTACAGAAAATTTTCTGAAGTGGAAAATGGCCTTTACTTCTGAAGTGGAAAACGGCCTTTCGGGTAAAAAAATTATTAGGCGTAGATTAACAGGAATGCCAAATTAGAATAACTATTACATCACATAATCAAAGTATGATGTGTATATTTTAAAATCCTCATTGTATGTATGAAATTTGTTAGAAAGAAGGTGAAAAGTTGTACATAAAAATACTTTCCATTCTCAAAGTATTAAGGATTCAAATTTTTAAAAGTCAGCTGATTGTTAAATGTTTGAAATAAAGGTATCTCGGAGATGCGAACTGAACATAATAGTACCCTTTTTAAGAACATATTTTCATGATCCAATTACTATTCTATGAATTATTTAAAAACTCAAAATCTACGACATTCTATTTTGGTTATGTGACATAATTGGTATTGCTACCATTATATTTTTAAGGATAGTTCCCTGTTTTTTTTCATAAAATCTTCAAAAAAACTTTTTCTATATTTTTTAAAAGTCCTTTGAAAAATCTATCTGACATACATCATATCTTGGTCATGTGACATAATTGATATTCCTACCAATATATCTTTAGGCGAAGTTCAGCGTTGATGATGAAACTATATCAAAAGTTATGAATAGATGAACTAATTTAAAACATCAATGCTTGGAACAAATAATCACTGTGGTGGAATAATTACTTTGCTGCCTGAAGTTATGTTAAAATGTCTCCTCCACAGTGATAAGCACTTTGTATAGTTGATGGGGTATTGTTTTAAAACAGATTAAGCACATTGCTTGTTTACATTACATTGCTTTTGTTCTTTGTTGCTTCACGTTGCTTCATGCTTCCTTGTTTCATAATGCTTCACTCAAATGCTTCTCCTCAAGGTTTTAAACTTTAAACTAGCTCTGAATTGTATTAATCAATGTTTGAAATAAGAGCAAATAATCCCTGTAGAGAAGTGGTTTTCAAGTATTGCTTCAGGCTAAAAAGATTGAAACAATGCTCAAAAATCTCTCCTCACAGTGATTAATTGGAACATTGAACTGAGCTAATAAAGTGATTATACGAATAAGCATTTTCTCTTTAGATTATTTAACTAAACAATACTACTCACGTAATGTTACATGGGAAATTATTTATTTTTATTCTATCATTTATTAACTTGTATGTTGTCTAATTTGATACACTGTCACAAAGGTAAGATTGCAGTGACCAAAGTAACCGTAAATAATAACCACTGTGGAGAATGGATATGCATAGGGTTTGTACCCTGAATCTTCTCCACAGTTATTATTTTCTCTTCGGTCAACTTATCATTCAATAGTAAGTGACTTACAGATGATGTTATTGATGTTAAGTTATTGCATTGCAACAAGTTTTTACTTTGAGCAACAAACGCCTCATTTTCATTGTGGAAATGTCTATTGACTAGTAACTAAAGCAATTGATTGTATCTTCTTGAATAGACGAGGATTGATTATTTGATCATTTATTAATTTGTTACATTATTTTCTTATTTTTTATATAATACAGCTCCAAAAATGAAGACACTGGAAGAATTTGGTTATAAATTTGATGCTGGTATGTTATATCAAAATCTTTCTATTTTTTCTTCTCAACCCATGGCGAAGACATTAAAAATACACCAAATAAACGCTCCTCCACAGTTGATGTCCAACAGTTACTTCTCTGGCAATGGAGATTGCTACAAGGTGTAATTAAAAAAAAAAGAATGAGGCCCCTAATAGGGTTAGAGTGTGCAGTATGCTTTTTTCTTTATATAAATTTCTGGTTTAGTTTTTTACACATATAATTTGTTTCAAGCGTGAAGTTTGTAAAATACTCTCTCTTATTATATGTTCTTTTTATATGCACTCTAAACTTATTTTAGATGGAAAACTAAAGAATATTGATGGAAGTGGCGATGGCTTTGTGTTTCAAGTATATGACAGCCATTCTAAAAATCAAAAACGCTATGAAGAGCTCGGTGAGGTATACACTTTGAATATACCATCCTCATAGTGAGATACATTATACTTCCATTGCTGTTAAATAAGGCTAGAGAGTAAACTTAACTATGACAGGGTATAGTTATCACTACAGAGGAGTAATTATTATTCATAAATCCTGAACTTATTCTCAAATATCCCTAATCCATAAGCGATTATTTATTCTTAGTGAATTATATTTCAGTTTTCTTCACAACCAATCAGCATCTTGTGCTGTATAATTCTTGAAATAAGAACAAGTAATCACTGTGGTGGAGGGATCTATTAATTAATGTTCTATAAAAAATCACACAAGGGATAATAGTGTTTGAAATGAGAACAAATAATCACTGTGGAGGAGGGTTTTTTGAGCATTGTTTCAAGCTTCTAGCCTGAAGCAATGCTCAAAAAACC
>JAULBZ010007132.1:0-11769 GCA_032360805.1 Neoturris breviconis | reverse complement strand
AGATTTGCCCAAGTTTCTCACATGGTTTGTTTATCTTTTGACTCCCTATGTTTGTGTCGTCTTGTGCGTCCTGTTTTCTTGTTCTGTATTCGTCCAAGGGTGGCCATACCCTTTGCCTTAGCTTTATGCTATTAGGTATGGTCTCCCTTCAATAGTAGCATTTGACTTTATTTATTTATTTTTCCTTATTATTTTCTTTTGTAACTACTATTGATAAATAAAAATATCTTATCTTATCTTATCTTATCTTATCTTATCTAACTTACTCACTTACTTACTTACTAGTCACAAGAAAAGAAAACGGATATGATGAAAAAAAGTTGCAACGAAGAAAATTTGTAAGAGAAAAAACACGCAGTAAGTGAATTCATATCGGTATTATATTATGATTTCACTCTACACATTTTTTAAGATATGGGGGAAATGACCTCTGCGCCCATTGTCCCTTTCTGTCAGCGGATTTAGCTGGTGCGGCGAAATTTTATCACATTTTTTCTGCTTGTTTCCCCAAACTGTTTCTCGTTTTCAAATATATATAGGTGAAAAGAAAGGGATAAGAGGAACAGTTTGGTTTTATCAGACTAATCCAATTTACAACATCTGGCCCGATTATAAACAGGTCGACCCGTTTATAAATGGGCCGGCCTGTTTATAATCGGGTCAGCCAAAAGTGGATAATCGGGTCAGCGTTGATAATCGGATCAGAACAATGATATTCGTAAAAAGTTACGAGCATTCTTTACAGTATATGTGTACTTTCTCAATGGCAACTTTAAAACCATGTTCTGAAAGCAAGCTGACTTAGTCAGTAATTTTTTCCATACTAAACTTGCATGGAAATCCAAAAAGAATTGGAGCCGAAAATAGTCTGAACACGCGGCGTTTTTAGGGTACAAACTCTTCTAAGATTGTAGCCAGTAGTCCATTTAGGAATTGTGTTCCATATTATTTCAGAACTTATCTGATGTACTTCAAGAGTAGAATCCTAAGATTTTTAGTGTGGATAAAGCAGACTTATTTAGCGTAAGAGAGAACTTGATTGTTTTTCCACACAAGACTCTCTTGTGTGTAGAATTAATTAAATTATGTGCCTGATTACTTAAAAACATCCATATTAACGGACAATAATTAAACGATGACATAATATACGAGTTCAACAGTAGGTCTGTCTGTGATGGACTCAGATAATTTCTTATCCTCAAAAACGCTTTTATCTTTTTGTGAAGCCTTTTTGCAGACTTCTTTAACATGAGGATAAAACGTTAACTGGCTATTAATCGTAACACTAAGTAATCTTACAAATTAGATCAGGTGACAGTGATTACTCCAATTTTTATCGATTAGCTGTAATCTGCAGTCCCTGGAAATATTAACTAGGATTTTCCAGGGTTTGTAACCATGTAATTCCACATAATCCAATCTAATATACTTGAAACATGCGTTTAAACGGCTTAGAACATTTTCGATTGGTTTTGATTGATTTCTTTGTACTGAAGAAACCAATCAATGGCAAACTCGTTGACTTAACACTCTTCTTGGCTGCGAATTAATTTCTAGTATTTTGTTTTTAAAAATAAAAAATAAGTCTATTTAAATAAGCCTATTTAAGGTATTGCTTACCTTACCTCTTTTCGAACCCAAATGTAGAGCGTATTAACATCGGCAAAATTACAGACGTTTGGTTCATTCAATAGCAGATCATTGATGAACAAATGCGGACACGATATTTTATATTGCTAAAGTAACTGTAGAGAACTTAGACTGTTATGTCCAAATCCCTAATCCTCCATAAGCCTCCAATTTTGTGATTACCAAGTTATGTGGTAAGCATTCCAAGGCTTTCGATAGATCCATAAGTGATAAAAATTTGTTTTAAATGGCTCCATTTTTACAACGTCAAATAATCAGAAAAAACGGATTAGTAACATGAATTATTTATTTTGTGATTTTAAGTTTCTTCTCCAAGTTTCGTAACATAAGCGGTACTTTAACACGAGTTATGGTAAAATAATGATATCGATTATATACATAGTAATTCTCATTCTCAGTTTTGACCCATATCTTTTGATCTACAGTAGATATGCTAGTCCAGTTTTGGCAGTATGTGTCAAATAGATTTATACTAATGCTAAGAAGGTTCCAGTATGATCGCTATAGCTGTTCGGAAGTTATTAGAGAACATATGGTAGAGGGGCAAATTAGCATGGGTTAAGATCAAATTGGGACTATGTTTAATAACAAACTATACTATTTAGATTAATGATGGTAAACGGGACATTTAGAGCGGTTTTATCTGGTAGAGTCTTATCTGTGGGCTTATATGCTTGTGGGAGGACCACATAAAACTGAATTTTAAAAGTCTATGTAATAGAATAGATCTAAAATTTAACAAAGCTCGGAAACTTTGGAGGACTCCGCAAACATATAATAATTGAACAATTAAATTTTACTCCTCGTGATCACGTGATGCGGAAGTTTCGTGTAAATTGTATCAGCATGTAGGATGTAGGGTCACATTTACTAAGATATTTTTCGGTTTTTTGACGAAAATAAATATTGGAGTCATAATGATTGCACGCCAATGTTTACAAAACCTTTTGTTTTTACCAGGTGCTCAAAAACCGGTTGCCATGAAAACACAGTTTTAGATATCAAACTAAGGGTATGAAATTCGTAGTCGATAAAAGTTTAGAAAAACTCATATTAGCTCAAAAGCTCCACTACTTCCAGAGATATCGTAAAGAAAACTGCAAGGGGGTGGAATCTATCCCCAGGCTAAATAGCGTTAAGTAGTGCAAATTTTCGGGGCAAATCTAAACCTAGTTATGCAACCTCGATCCCAGCGCTTCTTCTCTAAAAGGGAGAAGAAGCGCTGGGATCGAGGCTGCTAGTTATACTTATAAAGGTGATGCTTATAAAAAAGGGAAAGTGAATTTACTTGGATTGAAACTTATGATATGGAAATGAAAAGCGTTCACTCGCTACAAGCATGGTAATAAATATTTGAAACAAAGTAAAATCTCTGCAGTAATTTTAAAATTTCAACTTTAATAAAGAGTCATTAATTTTGATTAGTAAGAGGAAATGTACGAAAATTCAAATTTGTTCCAAGAGACCGGGTACTACAGAAACTTTTTTACCCTTATTCAGGTTGGATTTTTTGGGGCTTTGAGAATCGAAGGAGGTGAAAGTTAGCCCAATATATAACTAATATCTTAGCACAATAATTTTCTTGATGACGTTATCACTCATGATGACGCCATCACGACAAAACAAATTTAGATCAAAAGCATTTTGTTCAAAAAAAGAATTGCTAGCACGTTTTTTTTTTTACTACCTGTCAAAAATATTGTTACTAGGAGAAATTATCCCTACAACCCCTTACATAAATATCTGAGACATGAATATTCGACTTAGCCAAAAACCCTTTAATTTCGGTTAGCAAGATAAACTGAGTCAAAATTCGAATTCGTTCCAGTCTGGACATTGGGTTGCTACAATCCCTACATAAATATTTGAGAGAAAGTAAAATTTGTGAAAAAATTCGAAATTTTAAATTAGACTAAAATTTTGATTAGCAAGACGAACTGTACGGAAATTCGCATTTGTACCAAGAGCCTGGGCACTAGGCTGCTAGAAGCAACAAAATTTGTCGAGTTTGCAAAAAGTCCTAAGATCCTAAGTCTTAAGTCTACTCAATATAAACCTCTGAGATAAATCTCAAGGGACGTCCAGTGGTCATTTTCAGCACTTGCGTTTTGCTTGTGGTGTGTATTGCTTGCTAAAATTCAAAAACGTCTCATAATTCACGTCAAGGGTTGTAGAAACAACATAATTAGTCAAAATTCGCAATAGCTATGTCCAATAATGTTTTACCATGATTTTAGAGTATTAAGATATACTTGCACTTTAATTATAAGGTTACTCGATAAATCACTGAGATAAATCTCTAACGACATCTCTAACGACTTCCTGTGTTCGCTCTCCGGGTTTAAATTTTACTTATAGCATGTATTGCTTGTCAAAATTCGAATATCTAATAATTTATGTAATGCGTATTTACCAATCAAGAAAAAAAAAAAATTCAAAATGATCCTGGTCATATAAGCCATTCATTCAAAATTATGAAAGAAAGTATAACAGGCGCGTGCCTCCTACCCCCAAGCATTGAATATGGTTAAGGCTCTTTGTCTAAGTTGAAATTCCGTCTTTTTGCAAGTACTTTACTTTGTCTCAAATATTTATGACCACGGTTGTAGTTAGTTAACGTTTCTTCTTTTCCTTATATATATTTCCATCAAAGCAAATGAAAAACACGTTTTTGTATTATATATTACCTGGCAAAGGGTGTAGTATCGAAAGTTTCTTATTTTGGTTTCCAAAAAAACAAGGTTTTTGGTTCTAAAGGTTTCTTGGAAAGTTTCTTATTTTTTTAGATTTAAAACGTTCAATCTGAACTTGCACATCAATTTCGAACAAATCTACCTTTCGGTTAGAAGATTAAAGTGTCTCGCATATATTTGATTCTTTAACGCAGTGCTTCATTTATTTTATTTGTGAACGAATAAAATTACACATTTCATTAGTACTTTTCAGTAAATATATTCACGTACGACAAGAGATTAGTTATTTATAGAAAAAAAATCGATTGCCAACATTCCCCTAATATTTTCTTTATCATAAGGTGCAATGACACCATTGGTTTCCATGGCTTTACTAATATCTTCATCATTACAAGATTCAGTCATACTATCATTTGCCAAGGCTTTAACGATAACTCTATTTTCACAAGATGCATCGATAACATCGGTTGACAATGTTTTACTTAGATCTTCATCATCAGAAGATGCATCAAAATTATCCATTTCCAAGGCTTTACTAATACCTGAAACATCACAGGATGTCTCTACTGTAACCAAATCTTTACTAACATCTGCAACACTAGAAGAGGCAGCGACATCAGTTGCCAAGGCTTTACTAATTTCTTCGATTTCGTAAATAGCAATTGTTAGTGTATCAGTAACATGAACGTCTTTATGTACGCTTTTTAATATAGCAACTTTATTCAGATTTTCGACTGTATTAATTTCAGTAACACCATTGTCATCATGTGAACTGTTTGTTTCATCTGTTTCGTGAATGGCGATCGTAAGTGTGCCAGTGTTCACTACTTTCTTCGTTCGCTTCTTTCAGAATATTTTTCAAGGTCTACATGGTTGTATTTTACAACAACAGCACTTTCAGCAACTTCTTTATCGCCCTTAATCTTTGCTTCAGTAAATTCTTTATCACATTTAATCTTTGTTTCATCAACTTAAAAAAAAATATTATAGAATTATCAGTCTGGTACCAATGAAAATACGAAGTTCGTATACAGGGCCTCATCCGATTACCGGACCCGGACCCAGACCCGGACCCTGAATAAACCGGACCCTATAAAAACCGGACCCTGAATAAACCGGACCCTACTTAAGTTAGTATTTATTATCAAGACCAAATAAAAAAAAATGGAAAAAGTAATGCATATTTTCAGGACCACAATAATTAAATCATCTAAACAAAAAACAGTTACATAAGTTCCATTATAAAAATCCTTCGAAAGATTATTAAATTTCTAAGATTTTATAGGAGGCGCTTATTAGAGGGGAAGCTCGAAGGATAAGTTCTATCACTATAGTTTAAAGTGAATAAATGTCCTAAATATCCTTAAATTACAGAAAGGGAGGTTTATGGAACATTGCAGATAACTTTAATAATAAAAAGAGAAATATAGTACTAACTATGCATTAAGAGAGAGTTTTCGCGGTTCCTTGTAATTACAGTAGGACCCCGTTAAGTGGGACACGCAAGGGGTTAGCCTTTACTACAAACTCGACGTCTGGCGAGAAAGCTAAAAGGGGGACAATAAAGCCGTCCCACTTAGCGGGGGTCCCCCTTAAGCGAGCCCTGGATAAGTGGGACTTTAGTTGAAATTGTCCCATTTATCGGGTTTTTTGGGAAAAATCAACAACATAATTTTTCCGCTTATTAATTCGGCCATTTTTTACTTCACGTTGAATAAATCTTTATGTTTATTGGAACATGTCTCTTTTTTTAAAAAAATGCAAACATTCGAATGTAATTTTGAAAAAAAAAATCGAATTCCAAACTTTCGATTCTTTAAACAATACATAAACATACAAGAGTTCCATAAAAAATCCAGGGTCATAGTTAAGTGGGGTTTTTTTAGCCTGAGCAAGTAAGAGAAATCCAAGGGGAACAAGAAATTTGTCTCACTTAAAAAAAGTCCCACTTATCCAGGGTCCCACTTAACGGGGTCCTTCTTAGTTGTCAAGATCGACAAAAGATTTTTATCTGGACAACTGTAGGGATTGCATGGGGGTAGGGAGGTGTGATGTTTTAATAATTACCACCATCAATTTTATCGCCAATGGACATGACCTCTTTATGTTCTTCCGTATATTGATGTGATGCCTCTGTATATATTCCATTGTTGCCGATCACCCAAATTCTCTCTAACTCAATCATTTCCAATAATACCGCTTTTTCTCTCAGAATCTGACTCACTTCCATATAGATGGTACCAACAAATGACCAATTAAGTTTAATCAAATCTTTAATAGTCATTTTGAATGTCTCCCGAAGAGCACTTTTTGTTATTAAATCTTCAACTGTCTCTTGTAATACCAAAGTTGCATCCTTACTTTTGTCAGCACTGAATTGCTTGTATGCTGCAAGAATCAACTTTTTAGATTGTGCATTTACTTCGAATTTAACATTGAATTCTAACGCAATGTTTTTCCCATCTTTAGTAAAAGCTTCACTTGTCTTGAATTTGATGTCATATTTATCAAGGCGGCTGCGTTTTACAGAAAAACAACAAGGCAATGGCCCGAATATCTTATCGAGTGATATCTTCTCCATAACATACGCTGATTCTAGTATCAATGCTTCTTTTAGTTCTGCTCGAGCTAAGATCATAGACATGTAAACCTAAAATAGAATGGAAATATAATTATAGATCATACAGTCTACTGTTTCCCGCTTAAGAAGTTGCGAACTGATACGAAATTAAAACAACATAATCAAAGTAGATCAATTCACGTTATTTTGACAAGGTCGTGTGCTATTGGCTATAATTATAATATTTAAAATACAACCAAGAATCTCAATTTCTACCAATGGAATGTCTTCATTTGGATTCCGCGCGGAATTTTACGATAATGGAAAACGGCCTTAATGTCCTGTGAATATTTGATAATTTACTCCTGATCAAGTGAACATGCGCTGTACAATCAACGACTGTAAGGCGTCATATTGACGTCTAGACCTGAAACGACAATTCTTCGACATTGATCAGCGCGTGCGAGCCAGCAGGATAGCGGCGTTGACCCTATTAGCTATAAGTTTTTTTTTTGTTCGAAATCATGGGGGAGGGGGGCATAAATGATGATGTCACTAGCACCTGTTATTTCCTCATCAATAATATCAGGACGTTTGTCTGTAGATTGCTGTAAAATGACAACGGTCTGTTACTTGCGAAACATTAACCTATATGACATGGGATTTGGTGCACTTTCACATAAACCTTTCGAGTTAGTGATGTCATTGGTACCGGTTATGACGTCACCATTCACGATAAATTTGCGATATGTTAAATATACTATCTGGTCTGTAAAATATACAATTTGGCCCGTAATTTTCAGAAAATTCATATATTGCATTTACTCTTTCCATAAATAATATTTACTTGTTGAAATGATAACCTCGCAACAACAGAGATTGTTTTAATATTTTTTATTTAAAAAAAATATCCTTAATCTCAAAATCGCAAACTGAATATTCCATACAAAATCATACCTATAGTAATTTCGTTTCCAACTATTGTAAGTTATATGTGTGTCAGTTATAGCCAGTATATTATTGCTCTCAGCGAGAAAAAAATTGAAAACTTATTTAATTAATAGTATATGATTTGATTGATTATAGCCACAATTTCACTTAACTATGTGTCTTTGATTGAATTGTTAAAATGTAGAGGTTTTGTCAGCAAAGATAAGTTTATTAAGTAAAGATTTATATCCATACCATTATTACATAAAAGTAACCACTAGACCATAAATTGAGAAAATATTTTACAGTAAGTTGTTTTTATATATGTATATTCCGTGGCTTCTGCCGGTACACGTTTTCAGTGTTGCATAATTTCAATTTAAATTTTATATGAGTTTATTAATCGGAAATTCAATGTTCTTAGATTGTTGCTTAATTTTAATTCAGGCGGAAATTGAAGCTGGGGAGCTTTTTAGAAGTGTTGTTTTTGAAATAATGAATATACAATTTCGGCGAGTGGATCTTATGTGTAAACAAAATCTATAAAACTTTTATATGGCAATTTTATGGTTGGAATTTTTCAGAAAGTCTCTTCTTGTTGGAAAATGCCAGGAAATCCGCGTTTTCTTGCATGAAAAAAAAAATCCAGTATATTTACCCTGTACCGTACAGTATAATCTTACGAAAAATCGTCAGATATCCTAATTCAAAATTTCATGCATTGACAAGGCAGATTATTCTAAACAACAAATAAGATATTTTCTTGTGGCAAAATCCCAGTAAATATTAGAAAAAATAAATTATTTTCTTGTCGAAAAATTCAAAACCCTGCAAGTTCACGACGTCGGATCAACGTTGAAAGTACGTCGATATTTTTTTGTTATATCGTTTTCCCTCTCAAGGCCGATGCCACTAATAGGAGTGGAGGTACTTTTTTGCCCTTTACAGATCTCCATCGTTCTCCTGATGGGGATACAACCCTCACTTTACGTTATTTATCCTGAAACATGACAGAAACCACTTTATAGGGGAACAAGTAGACGGCAGTGCTTTCAGGGGCATGGCAACCTCGTTCCCAGGGCTTCTTGACTTAAAATAGCGCCGCTCTTCCGTGTTCGAAAAAGCAAGAAGCCCTGGGAACGAGATTGAGGTGCATGGCTTAACCATTGAACCACTGCTGCCTGGAATGACGTGCCAACGTTGTTTCGACGTTGTTTCGACGTTATTGCGACGTTGTTTCGACGTTGATCCGACGAGCCCACTGGGAAATAGCATAAGGGATGACTTTCATTAGGGGTAAAATTCCGTGTGATTCCATTGGTAGAAATTGACGACACGCATTGGAGTGTCTTCTTATCACGATAAGCACTAACCACATGATAGGTTCTACTTTGAGGTGAACGATGGAAATAAAAGGCCAGATTCTAATTGTGATAAGGAGAATTTTTTCCTGATTACACAAAGCATAACAACCATCAGAAGATATATAAATCGCAGTTTCTTCACCAATCAATTGCAAGATCGTTGATCTAGCACTCTTCCCCTGGGAACGTACTCGGTAGTCTTTCACACCGTGTCAATTAGGGAATTACAGACTAGAGAAGTCGTTTATTAACAAAAAATTAAAGAAAAAAAGCAGGAGATAATAAGCCATATTCTCACTGACGTATACGACAGTACTGTATAATGCTATTTTGTGCTCTACACCATCGTTGTACTAGTGTTTTCTGTGTGGACTTTGCACACTGGGAAGTTTCCACGAAATAAAATATAATCATAAAATATTTCCACTCGATACACGACGACGGTTTGATGTCGACGAAAAAAGCTTCAAAACAACGTTGTGGTGTCATTATGACGTTGTTGTAACGTTAAAGTCTCTTACATAAGATTTGTTTCAAAACTTATTTTTGTTTGTTTTTAAAGTAGCATAAAATGTTTGTTTTGGGTTATAAGAAATTCAATATGCTTTCGAAACTGTTATATCGTTCTGCACGTACACATATAAATCCTTTACAAGTAAAAGTCTCTGAGCTGAGAGGTATGTAGACATATTGACAAATACATGAAAAAAAGACGTTGGATTTTTAAAGTAGAAACTTCTTGCAATGTAATAGCAAGTTATTGTATCCATAAGTTTCTACTTTGAGCCGCCAATAGTATCCGTGACCGTATATTGTAGACTTGCATACTGTGTAGCTAAGCTTCAGAGGTCATTCTTTTATGTTAGAGAAAGAAATAATTATAACATCATGTCACCTTACTTAGGTCGCACTTCTATAAGGACTTCGACGTTGTTCAATCGACTTTTCTCACTAGGTGTAAGGTTACATAGTTTTTCTTGAACTGGGAGGTACTTTTGTATAAGCGGTTAATTATTGTCATTACTGTGACTCTACTATAATGGCACGTGATCTTCCTATCGCAGTAAATACAGAACGTTAGGCCAACGTTGAAACGCCGTTTTGGATGTTGTTTCAATGTGTACATACAAGAACAGCCACAGATCATCATGGTTGTTGTACTTATTGTTTTAGGGTCATACAATGACGACAAAAACTGATTCAATTCTTCCTGTTCTAAATGGAAAAACATACTCATTTAAAGGTAATACGAAAACAATCATATCATGATAGATTGCTGGATACACGTATTGTTTTATATAACCCAGCCGGCAAAAACCTGTTCAAAGTCAGCAAAATAACTTTAGAACAACAACTTTGAACAGGTGTTTTCCGGCTGGGAAGCAACACGTTTATGAGCAACTGTATCAAATTTTATAACAAAAACTTAAGCAACATTTCTACTCATATTCCTATATATAAACATGCTATAAACAAGCAACAACTAAAACTTTTAAAAAGGAAATGTATGCAAAATAAATAAATCTTTATCTCATTTATGTGCCTTTTATCATTGAATTTCAGTACAAAAAAAATAGATTCTGAAAATCCGGACTTTTGCTAAGTAACACTTAACACTATTCGGGATTGGGGGGGGGAGGGCACAAAATACCCCCTTACCATACTTTTATTCATAATTTCTGAACAAATTGGTATTACGGCTTGAAATTTTGGGACTTTTTCTGTAATTTATCTACAATCTTGAACGAAAATACTTTAGAAAAAGTCTAAAGTTTTGATTACCAAGACGAATGGCACGAAAATTCGAATTTATTCGAAAAGCATGGTTACTAGGCTGCTGTGAACAACATAATTCGTCGAGTTTAGAAAAAATTCCTAAGATCGCAAGTCTACTTGATAAGTCTTAAGTCTACTTGATAAATCTGGCGTGTATTGCATGTAGAAATTAATGTCCAGGATTGTAGGATCAATTTGAAACTTGTTTTTTGGTAACTAAGGATATTTTCCCTTAGCAATCAAATGTTTGACAGGTGGAAAAAAAAATATAAATTTTTTCTTTTAGCTTGAAAGACATTCGGACAAAATTTTGTGACCATAATTTTTTTCACTTAAAAACACATGTTTTTGCCCTGATTATGTCATCATAAGTAATCAATTCCAATTCCATTCCATTGGTAGAAATTGACGTTACGTACTATGTGGCGTCGAATCTACCAACGGAATCTCTCCTTTTGGCGGAATTTTCTACCTACTGGAAATCAACCCTTATCCTTATTCTAGAACATTCCGAATGAGCAAAAACCTGCGTTCAAAGTCCAACGAAACGTTGAAAATGCTGTTCCGTCGTCTTTACTACAGACTTTTTTTTTATATATATAATTTATCATTTACAGACGGTGACAAAGAATAAGTACATAATAGGCGCATCACCGCAAGGCACTGGAAGGTGATATCGCTAGGGATACGCCCATATAAAAACAAGATAGCTAAAAAATGAAAAAAGTGACTAGGGTTTCTGGTTTACGAGAATAAGGAAACACTGAAACGTTTAGTGTCAATTAAAAATGCAATG
>JAULBZ010007131.1:0-11770 GCA_032360805.1 Neoturris breviconis | reverse complement strand
TTCAAAGTCAGTAAAATCACGTTAGATCAACGTTCAGAGAACGTTGTTCTAACTTTATTTAGCTGACTTTGAACAGGTTTTTGCCGGCTGGACAGGAGTGTTATCGCAATGCATTTGATTTCTTCTTAAACCAATTCAAATGCAGTATTCTTTCATTTCAAATTTCATTTTTGAGGCGGGCTCTTAAGCTTAGTGCCCACTTGGCAAAATAGAGCGATAACCAGCGATAACTCACGTAAGTATGATAGCAATAACGAACGATAGTGAACGATAAGAGTTAGCGATAACTTCACCATCATTTTCACTCGCAATAAAAACCTACTCTTCCAAATTTATTTTCTTATGCGCACTACCACATTGTGATCACAAAATTCCGCGGCATCCTTTCATATTTGGGAAGATCAATAGAATTAGCGATAATATTCTTTCGCTAATATCAAAAGGTTTTGGTATGAGCGATAGTAGCTATAAATAAACGATATTTAGCGATAACAAGCGACAATTTTAGTTTCCACTTGCCATGAAATCACCTGTTGCCGTTAGTTATCGTGTCCTGTCCTGAAATTTTGCGATTATGTTTTTACTCTCATAGAGTTCTAAATGTTTCTAAATATGTATATAAAAACATATAGAGCAAATAGATTAAGCAAACACTGAGGTGGTGTTCCAACCCATATCATCATCTGCTGGATATAGGAGGAATATTTGATCCTAATAGCGGGTACACTAAACATCTCAAGTCATTACTTAAGCATATTTTTTTCATAAAAAAGGGCAGCAGCTGGGTCACTATCTACATTTTTAACAACCTGTGGAGGAGTGTTTTTTTGGGTATAGTGTTCAGCTTTTAAGCTGAACACTATACTACAAAACTCTCCTCCACAGGTGATGTCCGGCAGTTATATTCAGACGTGATATTGGACCAGTATAACAAAAGAATCAAACTAAGTATTTATAGATTGATTGAACGAAGGTGACTCACCCATACAATAATAGACTATTTGATGCACAACTGACAAGCAATGATGGGTCACGTGCTTCTCTGCTTATCCATGTTCGTGATGATATCGATGTAATGGAACTGTTCTCTGATATAGTTACTCTAAAATTACATTACAGTGAGAATTATTTTTGCATGTGAAGCTAAGCTCTCCACGAAAGAAAAAGTTTAATTGTAAGATTAATCCAAACATTAAGAAAGTTGAAAACATCGTTTGAGTGTCTTTACTACTGACTTTGAACAAATACTTTCAGGAATGGAATAGAAAAGGTATTCAGCATCGACGTAAATCTCAAAAATACTTTGGCAAACAAAACACTGAGATTTGATTCGCTACCTGCTTTTGCTTTTCTTATCCTGCCATGAAGCCACAAATCCAGGAACAAGTTAAAGTGATTTTAACATGTTCCGAGACAGAACGGATATAGAAGGTTTTGCCATGGTCATGTAAACAAATGAAGTGATACGTAATAATGTATTTTCCTGCTCCCTTTCTATTCCCGCTGCAATAAGTGAGAGTGGAAATCCACTATAGATTTATTCACAAATACGCATGCTCGAAATAAATTCCGCGCGGTATTTTCCCGCCCGAGCAGTAAAAACCTCCTAATGGAAAACGGCCTTTATGCTAGTAATTTTTTAGAAAAAAACGGGTTCATTTTTCCTCCCGGCATCTACAATGTGTACCAATAAGCCGAGCCTTTATAGGCTTTTTAAATTTGTTACAATTTCGAAATTTTTCACAAATATTATATTGTCTTAAATATTTAGTTTAGGATTGTAGTCACAAACTACAACCTCGTTCCCAGGGAACGAGGTTGTCACAAACTAGTACCCAGCGTGCAAAGCGTTGTTCGATGTCAGCAGTATGAACGCTTGAGCAACGTCGTTCTACATTGTTCTAGCGTCTTTACTGCTGACATTGAGCAGGTTTTTGCTCATTGGAATAATGGTTTAATTGCAAAAGCAATTAATATGAAATGAAAAAATATTTTCAGTACAAGTATGGTAATGAATATTCCTCAAATCAGTGGTTGCTAGGAGTGTTGTTAGGGTAATTTCCAACGAAGATCACAGAATGGTCAGTTGAATTTATAGCATAAAATTTGGCACAAATGCTACTAAAGTGGAGAACTTGGAAGTTGTAGGACAATTTACGTCAACCTCGTTCCCAGGGTTTCTTCTTTCTTGACGACATCAAGATAAAAGAAGCCCTGGAAACGAGGTTGGTCTTACGGTAGTCACTTTAGTGGTCGTTAAGAGCAAATTTAGGGAAATTTCTTAAAAAAGATTTCTTAGCAAACACAATAATATTGTTCACTCAGCTCTTTCCACTTTTAGTAGCATTTGCCATTTTTGCACTATAATTTCCATTTTCTAGCATAGGATCTTTGTTAGAGATACCTAGCAACGCCAAAACAACCATCAATTTGGAGGAAATTGGTTACCAAATTTTCAGTGTTGAATATATATTTCTATATTTTTGATAAATTTCTTTTGAAATTTCGTAATTTTGCAAAAGCCAACAAAAGACATTCCACTGGTAGAAATTATTGAGACGTCTATATCGACCAATGGAACGCCTTCTTTTGTTTTATCGCAGCGAAATAGAAATCATCTTTTACTTCTATCACTAACCTTGTTGCGGAAAGAAGCCCTGGGAACGAGGTTGTTCAATCACTATACATAGTCACAGTTTTGTGACTATGTACTATATAAATAGTAGGTTGATTCGTGACTATGGTTGATTGAAAAAGACTCTACGATAAGTCCTCGCCTCGATGATTGAGTCTCGTGGATCCTCGTCTCCATGACAACAATTCAGGTACAAAAAATGACGAAAGTGATGTGTGATTGCAATTAACAACGTTTTTAATATATTAATTGTCAATTAAATTGAACGTTTTCAAAATTAGCGAATAATTAACAAAATAAATCAACGGCGCGCTAATTAAAACATATGGGAATTGGTACATTCATTATTAATTTGCTTAAAAACATTTTCGTGTTAAAAAAATGAAAGCATTTAATATTTGAAGTTTTATTCGCTTATGACAGAGGTCGTAAAATATATATTTAAATAATGAAAATGGTTTTTATCTGGAAAGACAACCTGGAAGTCTCTCAATGTGAAAGAAAAACGTTTAATATGGGTTTAAATAATGAAAATGATTGTTTTTATTTGGAACGACAACTCGAAAGTCCACTAAAGAAACGTATGTTACCGCAGTGGATAAATATTTGTTTCAAGTCCGTAGTAAAGACGCTAGAACAACGTTATCAAACGTTTTTACGGCGGTCTTTGTACAATTTCGTACCTACTTGGCCCGATAAGCACGTGACGCGTTCATTCAACGTAAAATACGTTGTTTTGACGTTGGAACGTATTTTTTAAGTTGAAAAACGTCTCGTGCCGGTTATTGTTCTTTCTCTTTAACAAATATTTTAAGCTATGGGCCAAAATTTTAAGCCCTAATATGTTCAGTTGAACAGACACACGTTTTAAAAGCGTCTTTACTGCAGTTGTTTCGCTCATTGAGTCGATATTATAATTAATAAATCGACCGAATAAAGTGATGAATCCTTTTTGGATAAAACTATTTGGATTTAGATCTGCGGTTCTAGCGCTTATCTTCTAACTTTGAACAGGTTTATGCCCACCGGGTACGGATAAATTGAATTTGACTGAATGATATTTTATAAAACAATTAGATCGAAGTACGTGGCAGTTGTTTAACCCTTCGTTAGTATGGTGGGGTACCTCCGGAAATTTGTTAATTCATGGGAAGGTATTAGAAGATTCAGGGGGCAAAAAGTCACAAAAGTATGATGGAGATTTTTAAAGTATGTAAGAAAATAACCTCCTGAATAATAATATTTGTTATGTTACTTTCACAGCAAAATTTAAAAATTCAGGGGGTCCACACCATACTAATAAAGGGTTAATATAATTTTCTTCTAGGTTGGTGATTCTTTACTTACTCTTCCACAACAATTAGAACAATTCTTTTGTCAAGAAAATACGTCATTGATGGCAGCATTGAAAGCTGGTAAAATACCTTATCAAGACGAGGAAAGTATGTTGAACCGTATGTGAAAAAGACATCCCATCGGTAGAAATAGACGTCATACATTGTGTGGCGTCAATTTCAACCAATGGAATGTCTTTTTTGGGCTTTCTAAAACTATGCTCACAAACTTCATTGATTACTTACCCTTATTTCAAACGCTAGGATTGACAATTCTGCTCAACTTTACTTTTTCAAACTAAGAGACCATCTCCAAAATTAATTTGTAGGGAAGGAGAGAGCTGAATCAATGACCTTGAATTTAATTGGTTTCTTAGTACCGAAGAAACCAATCAATTGCAAGCTCGTTGACTTAACACTCTTCATCGTAGATTAACTTCTTTAAAGCTGCTAAAATATCTGCTTTTTTGAAACTTTTGTCAAAACCTACTATGTCGGTATTTTCGAAGAAAGTACCCATTGGACACAAGACGTCGGATTAACGTTAAACGACGTCGTGAAATTCGTCTAAAATAAAACTGAAAAATGTTGCTAAATCTGCGAGTTTACAATTAACCCATCAATGGTATAGTTTAATTCTGTTTTATACCAATGGGCACGTTCTTTCAATGTGGAAAAAGACGTTGTTTTTTGACGTCAGAATGTCACGTGCCAGTAGGGTTATAGAATGGAATGTTTACTTTAGAGAGAACGATGGCCAATTCACAAATACATGAAAGGCGAGGCGAGGCGTTGGCTGCTCAAAGTAGAAACTTGTTGCAATGCAATAACTTATTTTTCGTGCAGGGACTGCAGAAAATGAAGTTATTGCATTGCAACAAGTTTCTACTTAAAACAGCCAACGCCTCGATGTCATGTATTTGTGTATAGGCACTTGTGTATCATCAATTGCGTAGCGCCTGTTTTACTTTTCTTTTTCATAGTGTCACAAGGTGCTGTGTATGATCACCACTGGTTAGAAAGTTTTGCACATGGCGCTGTTAATGTATACACTGAATATATATTAAAAATTAAATTTATCACAGCTCATTCTACTAGACAACTTCTCGCGGATATAGGTACGCAAATAATCACTGCCGAGGAGGGATATTTAAGCATAGCTACAAAGCCTGAAGCTGTGCTAAATAATCCCTCCTTTGCAGTGATTATTTACTCTTATTTCGATCACTAGTGTCTACTTGAAACCTCATTTCCAGGGTTGATTGCCTTTTTGAAATACAGAGAGCTCTCCATATTTCAAAAAGCAAGATGCCCTGGGGACAATGTTGTCATATATCTTCATTTTTTTAACTAAATTTTCATATTTCCTGCAATCCCTTACATAAATTATGAGACAAATTGTGAATTTTGAGAAGCGATATAAAACAAAAGTAAAACACGAATACGGAAAACGACCACGAGTTTATCAAGGTTTATCAGTAGACTTAAGTCTTCAGACTTTTTGCAAACTCTACAAATTTTGTCGTTTCTAGCAGCTTGGTACCCAGGCTCTTAGAACAAATGCGAATATTCGTGTAGTTCGATTGCTAATAAGATTTTGAGGCTTTCTGTCTATGTTAAAATTCCGACTTTGTGCACAAATTTCATTTTTTTCTCAAATATTTTTGTTGGAGATTGTGGGAACCTAAACCTTTGCAAGCTTATATTTTAAATTATACGTCATTCCAGCACATGGATTTATTTCTGCATAGTTTAACAGGAATTTTGACAGTAGTTTTAACACTCTGTGCAAGCTTTAAAAATAGACTACGCAAATATCATTCTGTTATTGGTTAAGTGGCCAGGACATTACAAGAAACTGGTCAGTTTCGTATTAGCTATAATACGTCAGAAATCTGTCGTCAAGGCAGATTCCTAAGAAACAAGAAATAAACAAGAAAACTTCAAATAAAAGAACCAACGGACTAGAGGTCCCATGTTTTTATAAAATTTAGCAAAAAAATTATATAACGTTATTCTAGCGTCTTTACTGCAGACTTTGAGCAAGTTTTTGCTCACTGGGTGTCTATATTCAAAGATAACCGGGAGAGTATTCGGCCATCTTATAATATGTGGGTATTTTGCTGTGTCATCCGTCCTCTTTCTTCTTTAGAATATTTCTTCAATATATTAGCTGCTTTGGAAATTCAACCTAGCAACGAACTGACAACAATAAAAACATTACTTGAAGTTGACGGGAATAGGTTAGTTTTTTATTTCATGTGTTACACTGTGTGTTAATGTTTTAGAAAAGCACATAGTGACCACCCGAGGCCGGATCAACTTCAGAATAATGTCTGACATTGTTTTCATATTGATTCGACTTCATGCGCATGCTGGGTATCCGTCAAAAGAGGTCTTTTTTGTTCGTCTTTCCGTATAAATATTTTTTTATTTTTTATGTAAGTATAGACTTTTTCATAAAATAATGAAAATGAGGCGATGGTTGTCCAGAATAGAACTTGTTGCAATACAATAACTTCCTAAAATAGAACTTCCTAAGTTGTTGCATTGCAACAAGTTATCGCGCAAGTTTTACTTTGAACGACTACGACATTTTCATTGTTTTGTTAAAAGATCTATTATGCCATTGTTTTGAAATTCTGTATCATACTCTCGTAGCTATACAACTCTTGTTTTAATTAAAGATCTATAATTACTGTAGGAAGTGTCTCCAAGTCGACATTTGTACTATGATTACTGTAGGAAGTGTTGACATTTGTAGAAGAGATTCATTAGGTTGAAAATTCGTCGGTGGAAAGTTTAGTTTCCTAAAAATCTTCGTTAGTTAAAAATTTTGTTGCACAGGAAAAAATTCTCATTTTTAACTGCAGACCTTGGAAGGGACTAGGAGAAACAAATACGATTATTTTGGATAGTTACCGTATTTCCGCTATTAAACGACCTGGATGTTTATTTTTCGACTTTATTTTTTTTGGGGGGAGGCGTTTATTTCAAAATAAGTATTTTTGGAACTGTGGAATCATAAAAAGCAGCCATTTTATGAGAAATTTGTCTATATCAATTAAATATCAAGAAATATCGAAACATTTACATTATTGTTATCTGGAAAGAAGAGTTTTGACCAAATAGCATAGCTTTTATTTAACTTTGTTCCAATGTTCCAACTTTTGATGGTGGCATTTAAAATAAAGAGTAGGTGTTTTAATAGAACAAATATGGTAGACAATAGCCGCAGTAAAGACGCTATACCCAGCCCGCAAAAACCTGTTTAAAGTCAGAAAAATAACGTTAGAACAACGTTCATGCCGGCTGGGTATCGTCTTTGTTGCGCACTTTGAACAATTTTTTGCCCACTGAGATATCGTAATCGAGACAATATGACTAACAATTTTTTTATTTTTTATTTTATTTTAGTTATCATGGTAAAGTGGATGAGATTTCTGCTGACTCTGTTATATCAAGGACAATTTTAAAAATGAGAAATATTCCTTCATAAGCAGCATCTTAACAAAATACATGCATTCCCTAAGACGTGTAAAGACGTGTTCCGCGGGACGAAAAATCCGCATGCATAGAAATAAATTATAGACATTCCATTGGTTGACAATTTCTACCAATGGAACGTCTATAATTTCTTTCTACGCGTGCGCATTTTACGTTTCGCGGAAAGCTTGTGATATTTCACTAATAGCTAACACGTGTAACGCATGTGATATTTCGCTACTTGTTCCAAGTCCGCAGTAAAGTCTGCTAATAGCTAGCTAACGTTTGTGCTGTTTCGCTAATATCTAGCACGCGTAATTTCAGTTAGGCGTTTCTTATTCTTTTGCCAAAATTCAGTACTGTCTTTTATAAAACAGCGCGTACCTTGCTAGCACGTCTCTTGCAGGCACACGACGTTGGATTAGAGTTGCGACGTTGTTTCGACGTTGATCCGTTGTCGTGTGTCCATATGATATATCGGATCCACTTTCTGAAATCAGCATAAAAATTGAAAACAGTAGTATCCATGCTGTCTATAATCAACGTCGATTTTCGACAATGTTTGAGACGTCACGTGTCCACAACTTTACTAGTAGGCAAAACTCTGTTCAAATTCCGCAGTTAATACACTAGAACAACGTTGGAAACTTTGTTTCTAGCATCTTTATTGCGGACTTTAAGCAAGTTTTTAGTCACAAATGGATGTTGAAATGAGAAAGAGTCAAGTGAATATCAACGTCATCTTAATCGAAAGATTTTTATCATGTCAACACGTGATGATTAACGTCAAGAAGACAAAGTTGTAACGTCTACAAGTATTCGCATAAATAATGAGACATTTTACGAATTTTAACAAGTAATACACACCACAAGGCTACGATCCCCCACAAAAATATTTGAGACAAAGTGAAATTTGAGCAAAAATATGGAATTTCAACTAAGACTTTCAAAATCTGATTAGCAAGTCAAACAGCACAAAAATTCAAATACGTTCCAAGAGCCTGGGTATTAGGCTGCTGGAAACAATAAAATTTGTCGAGTTTGCAAAAAGACCTAAGATCTTAAACCCTAAGTCTACGCGATAAATCTCTTGGGTATTCCCGAGTTCGTTTTAAATAGTAACGTTTTCTTGTGGTGGATATTGCCAAGCTCGTCCCCAGCACCTTTTGACTTTTTTTTTATTTTTCTGAGAAAAATAAAAAAAAGTCAAAAGGTGCTGGGGACGAGCTTGGGATATTGCTTTACTTGAGAGGTTGTAGGTATACATCATAACGCAACTTATTTTGTAAATTTATAATTATTTATCATCAAATGACTCCGCCGCCAGCACACGACATCGGAGTAACGTCAAAGCGACGTTGTTTAAACGTTACTTGGACCTCGTTTGCTGGCATGGAAAATTGCCGGTATGGCATAGAGATATTTTGTTCAAAAAACTGAGATGAAAAATGTGTTGTTATTTTAGTATTCTTTAATAATCATTCATCTTAGTCTGAAGTATCCGGATCAAAATTATTTCCTTTTCAGTTGGCAAAAACTTCTCCAAAGTCCGCAATAATGACGCTGCACGTTTTTTAATTTTTTTTATAAGAAACCTGGCGAAGGGTGTAGTACCACAAGTTTCTTATTTTTGCTTATTTTTGGCATCAAAAAATGAGGTTTTTAGATCTAAAAGTTTCCTAAAATGTTTCTTATATTTTTAGGCTTAAAACGGTCAATCTGAATTCGAACATCAATTTCGAACACATTTCATTTGATAAAAGTTCGTTGTGTACTTTCAGTTGAAAATTAGAAGTTTCTAGCCGGTATGATTCTCAAACGTAGTGCTTTATTTATTTTATTTGTGAATGGCTAAATTTACACACTTCATTAGCACTTTTTAGTAAATTTATTCACATATGACAAAAGGAACTAGGAAAATATTTGTAGTTCTAAATTTTTCTTAATTTTTCAGGATCCTAGATAAAGTTTTCTTGTAAACGAGTTTCTTATAAAGTAAACAAAGTGTAGAAGATAAACATTCCCTTCAGTTGTGCAATTTAAAGGCATGCTTTGACTTTTATAAGGATTTTCTAATGTCATACAGCATGTGGAATATTTTGTTCTCCCCTCCTTTCTACAAGTTCTGAATGTCTCACTCCTACTAAACCGAGGATTTCTGTCTTCGACTGCAAGGTATATGGCAGTATGGTGCTTGCTCCCTTCTTTGCATGGTCAGGTTCATTTATTGTGTAGTACCCTTTCGATACATTGACATGAGCATACGAAATTCACATTTGAGAAAGCACATAATCGGGAAAGTTCTAGGGTCTAGGGAAAGAAAAGTAGTGATAAGATATATTTTGTTTATTTTGGCACTCACAGTATGTCTCGTTATTATGACACACCAAAAGTGACTTTATTACTATAATTGATAGTACTACTTTTTCTCTCAATTATCATACTATCTTTCATATATATATTTTCTTGGTTACAGATTCAAAATAATTCATATTTTTTCTCCCTAGTAGTTTACATAGTAAGAACATTACAACATTGTGTCTAGTCTAGCAGTCAAGACAATAAAGAAAGATAATAATTCGATGAAGAGATGGATAATTTTTTGGAATTATATTTTATGAATATAAAATAAAAGCAAAATATTAGACTTCATTAGACCCCTGTAATTACAAAGTCAAGTCCATGTTGTACGTGGTGAAAACAACAAGCAGACATTTCAACCTTGAAGTATCCCATATGAGGAGTCATACTTTTTTTAGTAGTGGCTCCCTGGAGGCAGATTGGGAAAATTTTGAGGATTCTGAGTTCTATAGATTGCCAGAAACAGAAATTCCAGATATTTTTAATCTCTAAACCAAACCATTTTGTATAGTCATATAGCTATACTACAGGCACAATTATTTTTTTGTTCTTTATCGTGATTTAGTTTAGAAACCTCGTTACCAAGTGCTCTTAAGTATTATATACGCAGGTATAAATGAACTGTAAGATATACTTCCAAGTAACATTTGCTTCGTTTCAGTATCACTTCGACCAGGAAGAAGCATTTTTTCAAAGGAAATATTTTTTTTTTTCCATTTTTTTTTTATACAGTTAGCTATATATTGAGAGATATTGTTTTATCGGGAGATCGGGAGCATAATTGTAATATCGTGAGTCTCCCAGGCAGATTGAGAGGGTTGGAATGATGAACAAGTGCTGTACACACAAATTATAATTATAAGGCAGCCTCTCCGGCCACTTCACATATATTTTTTGCGAAAATAATTTTTCCTGTAGATTTTCACACATCACAACCAGCTACACTTTATAGCAAATTCAGTCATAGGACCGTTTTTTTTTCCCCAGCTGTATATAGGGTATGAAAAAAGTGAAATTGTGATGTGGGAAAGTGTCGCTCTCCGATATACCCTCCCGGGCGGGGCACACACCGGGGATGCCAGGTGGCGCAAATAAATAGTTTGGCAAAACCAAACTTCTACGGAACGTCTCTTCATCAAAAGCAGTATAACTAAAAAAATATATCATACAAAGCATGGAAATTGAAGTAGGTACCACAAGGGGTGAAAGTAATCGTCTTGGTAAAATTATATAGGGAGCTAGCTATACTATACTATATAAACATCTGATTCAGCAGTTCAGTCTGAATTTATCTCCAGTTCGTCAGCCATGTTGTGGAATGTTTACAATATTTCGCGCCGAAACTATTACATCTCTCTCCTTCTGTATGCCTCTTTAGGCCTACATATCGAATGTATCGTTATTCGGTCAGTTTCATCAGACCCAAACCATATTGTATCAGTTACAAATAATGAGCAATGAATTTAGTTTGTAAAATCAATTGATATGGTAAGATATTACAATTAATTAACCAGTTTGTGAAGTCCATAGTCCTTACTAGCTGCCATCTGAAAACATCTGTGCTGGAGAACAATAACAAACAAACGTTGAAATTCTGGACCTGAGATCTGAGCTACTTGACGATATTGAAAATAATAGATGGAAAGACCGTGCGGAGAAAGTGATCTGAGAGGTGAGCACGGTGAGAGGAGAACACGGTGTTGATTGATATTATTACCTCCCTATAAAACAGTCTATTTTATGCGACTCTACAATGTAATCTACATAAATTATGTGAGATAAAGGAAAATTTGTGCAAAAATTTGAAATCTTAACTTATAGGCTAAAAAGGCAATTTTGTTTAGACGAACGGCATAAAAATTCGAATTTGTTCCAAGAGTCTACAACTGATCGCATAAATTATGAGACATTTTACGAATTTCGACAAGCAATACAAGCCACAAGTAAAACGTAA
>JAULBZ010007130.1:0-11770 GCA_032360805.1 Neoturris breviconis | reverse complement strand
TTTTCAGCCAAGTTGGCTGAAAATATTCTGAAAAATCTCTCCTCCACAGTGATGACCGGCAGTTATTTCGAGCCCTGCTATTAGCATCAAACATTTAATCTACGTCGTATAAACATATTCACAAATACATGAAAAAAGGCGTTGGTTGCTCAAGGTAGAAACTTGTTGCAATGCAATAACTTCCTTCTTGTGCAGTGACTGTAACAAGTTTCTACTATGAACAGCCATTGCCTCGTTTTCACGTATTTGTGAATAGGTCTATAGACATCATTATAACACCCAAAATCAAAATGACGTCTTGTCAATGTTGATTAGATGTCACTACACATCCACTGGATTCAAATCTTATGTATTATTGTATTTTTATTTTTTAGTAATCTTGATGAAACAACCAAATCCATATATATGGAGAATGTTCGTTTGAATGAAGCGTTGAATTATCATGTCAAATCTGCTGATGATTTAGAACAGGTACTCAAACTTACCGACACACAACATCTAATCTACGTCAGACGTCATTATTTTGAAGTCTAGACGTTGATTACAATTAGTTATTTAGATTGGATCAATACCATGTAGTTTATTACATTCTCTTTTCCATCCAGTGTTCGAAATAAGAGTAAAAATTACTGTGGAGGAGGGATTTTTTGACATTTCTGCACACTATGTAGCATCATAGCTTCAGGCTTTGTAGCATGAAGCTGTGCACAAATATTACTCCTCCATAGTGATTATTTACTCTTATTTGGAACACTTGTCCACCTGTTTTTCGAAACTTTGAGTGCGATGTTGAACCAATATCAGTACAATAATACAGTTAATACTATAAGATAGCAAAATTACCAAAGTAAGCCTATAAAACTGCGAAGAAAAACTTTGTTTCTATGACCTGTTTATTGATTGCGTCCCAATTCTTTGTACAATGTTTTGTCCAACTCTTGGCTTTTGCTCAATCTTGTACAAGTGAATCTCCTTGGCATAATCCATCTGAAAGTAGAATGAACTCTCCTCTGTAGGTGAATCTGTTATAATAGACAAAACATCGTTGAAGAGAATCAAATTTTTGTTATTTTAGACCAAAAAGCACCTCCTTCAAAAGAACAATGTGTTGAATAGTGAGAAGGAAATGAATAGCTTAATTGTAGAAGAGAAAGTAGTTCAGACAAAGCAACTGCAAAAACAAGTTAAAGAGGTAAAAAAAATTCCGGATAAATTTTCCTTAACAGTAACTGTTGAAGAGTGATTTTTGAGCATTACATCAGGCTATGAAGCCAAAAATCACTCCTCCACTGTGATTATTCGTTCTTATTTTAAGTACCGCTGGCTGTTTATTCATTGATTTTGAGATTAATTGACTTCTTTGTCAGAGTATTCAATCAATTTTAAGATCATTGATTTTGTACTCTCCTCCTTTGCTGATCAGACAACCTTTATATTTAGCTTCGCAGCAAAGTATCTAATCTTGAACACACCTTAACGCAAGTGATAAAAGAAAATGAAGCAGATAAAGTATCAACAAAAGAAAAACATAACAGGGAAGGAGAACATAATAAGTATGTATCCGCTCTCCAACACAAACCCGGATATATCAGAATAATGGGACGTGTATTGTCATATTTGACAATACACGGTTCACATAAAAAGGGATCCGAGACTATATTTGGATTAAAATATATTAAAATAACCGTTGATCTTTACCTATGGAGGAGAGATTTTTCGGAATATTTTCAGTCCAAAAAAAAAACACCTCCACAATGACCAGCGGTCATTTTAACCTCTTACTTCAGTGCTAAATATGTAAAGATGAATACTGGATCTAGTAATGGTTTGGTTCACTCGAATTTGTAATATATCTCTGATATACCTATTCACAAATACATGAAAATAAGTTGTTGGCTGCTCAAAGTAGAAATTTGTTGCAATGCACGAACTTCCTTTTTATGCAGTTTATTGTTAAATGACCTAAATGACACGAGGGACTGTTTTTATTAGCCTGGATGACTCGTATTAATCTTTTCTTATTTTATTTTCAAGCATATTTATTCTTGCAATAAAAACACGACCGCATAACTTGCAGCCTGTCTCCAAAGATGCTCCTCCATAGGGAAATGTACTGAATGTTTAAGGTTGATTTCCACGAGGCGAAAAATTTGTGGCGAAAGCCAAAAGAAAACATTCTATTGGTATAAATTGACGTTACGCCGTGTGTGACTTTGATTTCTACCAATAGAATATCTTCTGTTGGCTTTCGCCGCATGGGAATCAAACTTTATCTATAAAATTTAAAATCCTTCTTTTGATGTATATTTTAGAATGGAGATTGCTCGTCTTCAAAGAACAATCGAATTGAAAACGAAAGAAGCAAATCGTGTGAAGAAACTTGCGAAAAATATACTCGATCAGGTAAATTGTGTTAAAATACTCGATCAGGTAAACTGGTTAAAATATACTCGATCAGATAAATCGTGTTAAAAATCTACGCGATCAGGTACACCGTGTTAAAAAACATACTTTAGCTGGTAAACCCTGTTAATATTATACTCGATCAAGTAGATGTGTTAAAAATATACTCGATTAGGTAGATCGTGTTAAAATATACTCGGTCAAGTAAATCGTGTTAAAGGTAAACTGGTAAAATTAGTATTAGTACGAAAAAGTGCTGAGCCAGCAATCTTATGTCTTCGTGACCAATCGCCTGTGAGTTAACAATGATTTATCTCCTATGAATAGTCTGGCGAAGATGGAAAAAGTATAAAAGATGGCGAATAATGTAATGAGCAACCGATTCTAGTTCTCTTTCTTTTGCACGTGAAAACATTGAATACAGAGTTTCGGTGGGTAATTACAATCACTTTAATGCGTCGGTGTCTTGTTTTCTTTATTAGACCATGTTCCTGAAGTGCTACCATTTTGAAATTTGGTACCAGCACTCGAGGCGATATTTCGTAAAGATTTGCCAATTTTTTTCGATTTTGTCCACTCGGGTTCGAGTTTCGGGCAAAAAGAGTACCATCTTTAAATTTTGGTATCGGCATTCTAGGCAATATTACGAGACCGCAGGCCAATTTTATTACGATTTCGTTGACTGGGTCTGAGTATCGGCGAAAAAGAGTTTTTTCAAAAGTGGAGACTTTGTAAATTTTCGACAATTCGATTTCTATGAGGATTTGACTACATTTACCCAAAATGTTAACTAGTTGACTGAGAACATTTCTTGAACACGCTATGAAACTTTGACCATGTTTTATTACCCATGAGACTTTGATCATGTGCACCCAAATATTGAATCAAAAGTTAATTTGAAACTTGTTCATGATTCTGTTTTAGTATCCATTTTGTATTTTTGGGAAGCTTCCTTCTCTGTTTTTCGAGATATAAAATAAATCAATAAGATAATTTTTAAATGTGTTGTGAACTTTAAAAATTAATTAGAGTTTTTATCATTTTAAACTTCTATTATAACGTTATTAATTATTCCCAATGTGAATTAGAAATACAACTATTATTAGCGCCCACCTTAAATTAAGCGCCCCTTCTAATAAGTGCCCGCCCTAAAATCAATATAATTTTATAAGCGCCTGGGGCTAATTTTACTCTCTCTAGAAATATCAAAATTAGTAGTTTTATAGGGAGAAACCTATAATTTGAAACTAATGCAATTCGAACAAATTTCTCTGTCCCCTGAATTAGAATTGCATGAGTTCTACTGTATTCATATTTATTGACGAGTAATATTCTTGTTATGTTAAAAACATATAATGTGCATATGTACTTAGTCAATGAAAACTTATGCATATATAGTTTATGGTTATATAATAACATACATATTAGCCTATATACATGTATATAACCTATATTAAATACATCACCATGGCGATATAGAAACACTATAGCATTCTTATATAGTCATTTCCATATGCTAGGTTTTTAACTTTCGCTTGGTTTGGCGGGTTACATTCAATATCGCACCTTTGATTTCTATCGCACCTTTGATTTCTTTAGCGATCAGAAATGGAACAGTTTTTTATGGATTCTCTCGAATTAGTAAAGAATGAAATATCAAGAAATAGGTAATTTCTGTTTTATTTATTTTTCACTGCCATTGATTCTATTTGGTTATATCTTTAGGCTAGTCAAATAATCTTAAGTAGTTCTTTCTGCACGTGTTATATCGAATATTTTTTTCCCGGTACCCTCCCAGTGGTAAAAACTGGTTCAAAGTCTGCGGTAAAGACGCTAGAACAACGTTGTAAATTATGTTCTAGCGTATTTACTGCGGACTTTGAGCAAGTTTTTGCCGAATTTCCGATTCTTCTCTATTACCATGCCGCAGTTGCCTCCTGGAAACTATGACTGCATTTCATTGCACATCTTTCTTGTCTAAAAATACCTATTTCGAAATTATTAATGCAAAGGAGAGTGTTTACGAGGAAACCAATCAATTGCAAGATTGTTGACCCTGTAATCTCCTCCGCAGATAATAATTAGGAGAATATTTCTTTCAGAGTACAATATCGTCGTGCTGCTGAAGCTGCATACCATCAACGTATGATCGCTGCTCATTCAGGTCAAGCAGATTTTCCGAAAATTCGAACATTTAAACATTCCAAGGCTAGTACGAATAGTGTTTTTGCAGATCTAAAAGAAGCAGAGAAATGGACTGATATCGATCCAACGGTTGACATGTCGGAGTTGACGTGGGAACAACGTGAAAGAGTGTTGAGGTTGATGTTTGCTAGTATGAACGGGTTTAAAGGAAGGTATGTGTATTTTACAAGAGACTTCTATTAAAATTTAAAGGAACGCCAAAAGTTAGTACCCCATGGGGCACTCTAATCAACTTCGAAAAGTCGTCGTTTTGACTTCTAGACGTCGAATGTCGGTAGGGAGACAACCTGTGATGCCTATGCACTGTTTTTAGTGCGGTATGTGTGGTCACAGTTCCTTTTGAAGTAGGTGGATGATGGAGAGTCATCGCCTGCATCGCCACTCAGGAAAATTTCCGTAAAAAACAAAAGATAAAGTTGAAAACTTTCAACTTTTAAAAGATTTTCAGCTGAAAAGATCTGATTGGTTAATTTATTTTTCCCAGTGAAAATTCTTCTAAGGACCATCCGCTGAAAAATCTTTATTTTGGGAATTTAAAGAATCTAAAGTTTGGTGAAGTTGGTTATAATAATGAAGAGTGAGATAATATGACTAGTTGCTTCCTACCGAAGTAACCAATCAATAGCAACCTCATTGACAAACACCCAGCGAGCAAAAACTTGTTCAAAGGCGGCAGTAATGACGCAAGAACAACGTTTTCAATCAATTGTAAAATCCTTGACTCAGCACTCAGGTCGAAATAGGAGCAAATAATGAATGACTGTGGAGGAGTGGTGTTTTAGCAAAACTTTAGTCTTTATAGCCTGAAGCTATGATCAAAAATCACTCCTCCACAGTGATTATTTGTTCATATTTCCGACCACTGATGAATATTCCGACTTATTTTTAGATCTATCGTTACATCAAAAACGACGAAACTCCCACCTATAAATGATACTGATCAGAATCACTTAGCAATTACTGATGGCTCAGTACCTGATACTTCTCCCAGGTGTCCTTCAACAAAGGCCTTTCTTACGGAAGCCGGAGAAAGTGTATCAGAGAATCTACGGAAGGCAATGTCTATAACGGAGGTGGCTGGGAATGGATAAATTATGGATAAATTGTTTGATTTTTAGAATGTATATAATGCTAAATAATATATTTTTTTGTTGTTTATTTTTGATGAAAGTCCAACTAACTTATTTGTATGTGTATATATTTTTTCATAACTTAATAGAGCTGATTGACTGATACGCTTTGTATTTCCTAGACTGTACCTAGCAAACTGTTGTTACTCCGGTATTACGATATAGTTATCAGCTTATTCTCCCCGATTTTTCCCGTTCTTTAGATTTAGCCAACTACACCATAGCTTACTTATACAATACTAACTGCTCTGTCATGCTGTACCGAGAAATATAAGTACAAGGTCTATAATGACCGAGGGCTTGTATTTCGAGGTCAGAATAAGTGTAATATTTTCATTCAAGAAAAATATTCAAGGATTTTCGATTGAATATCTGGTCTGTAAATTATATCCTGGGCATTAACTCGATTCTGACGCTCCAAGTTGTTTGATGGGATCATGAAACTTTTTGACTTTACAAAATTAATTCAGCTCAAGTTCGACAAGAAGTAATTTGCCAAAAATTGCTTACTCGCATTAAAATCCAGACCACGGTTCGAAGTGTTTTTTTATTACTATTTTTTTGTTTAAACGCCCCCTTCTTTTAATTAGAACGAAATATTTATAAAAAATATAGATAAAACGATTTAAAAATATTAAAACATTTGGTCTGTCCCGCGTTTTCCTAAATAAAAGTTAAATGTACCCCTTAAAAAGTTCAAAGAACCGTGTATAAAGTCAAAATGTACCACGTATAAAGTCAACTATACCTCGAATAAAGATACGTGTAGTACTGTGTAAAGAAAAATATACCGCGTAAAATGACAAGTGTACCTCATATAGTATAAAAGTCAGTGTAGTAATATTCGTTTCATAAGAAACGTCTGTCATTTGTAAAAATCCAACGTTTTTACAACCTCGTTCCCAGGGCTTCTTCTCTCTTGACAAGAGAGAAGAAACCCTGGGAACGAGGTTGACGTTTTTATAAAAAATGAGATCCAACGTTTTAAAAATATAGAAATATTTGTTTTGTCCCGCGTTTTCAAAAGAAAATCTCTAAATTTGACTTGAAAATGCAGTGCTTTCGAAACATCGCCAATATCTCCGATATTTGTAGTATTGTATGTCCCGATGGGAGGAATAGAAAAGAAAATCTCTAAATTTGACTTGAAAATGTAGTGCATCGTCCATCCTGTCAACATTAATGGTGTGATGGCTCCAACCTTGTTCCCAGGGCTTCTTACCTTTTTGGAATACGCTGCTCTTCCGTGTTTCGAAAAGGCAAGAAGCTCTGGGAACGAGGTTGGGGATGGCTCATCTATTCTAAGGCATGTCCGGGCGATAAAATCCATGTAAAATTGTTGAAACTAAACCGGTCAATAAATATAAAAAAGTAGACAATGGATGGAGAAGAAAAGCGAATATAGGTCGTTCCAACTATGGGCAAGTCACAAATATGAGTACAATATTTCCACGATTTCGGCCCTGTACACACATACTCGAACCCAGCGCTGATAGTCTCTGTGAATACGGAATGCCGACATGATTATCCGATTTATCAAAGAGGCAAATAGCCCTGGGAACGAGGTTGCTGTACAGTCATTAAAACAGCCGTTTCGACTATATTCAGCTACAATCTTAGATTGTCATACTTTTATTTATAACTTTTGAATGCATGGCATATGTCTAGAGATTTTGGGACTTTTCCTATAATTTATCTAGGATCATTTTGATTTATTTTTTTTGGCAACTAGGGTTAATTCTCCAATTTTTTGACAGGTGGTAAAAAAATTTTTGTAATTTTTTTCTTCTTATTTTTGCTTGAAAAACATTCTGACCGATTATAGAGACAAATATTCTCAGAGCCCTAAAAAGCCCAGTTGAAATAGGGTTACCGTAATGCTTCGATTAAACGCCCGAGAGTTTATTAAGGAACTGTTTAAGGAATTATTTTCAGACCAAAAGGAGTGTATAGAATGTTTCCTGTCTATAATAGAAAATAAAATGGATAAAATTTTAAAATTAAACTTTGTTTTTATTCGTAGTACACTACCATAAGACTGCTACGTGAGCATTGCTGCTGTTTCAAATAAACGCCTCTTTTGAGAAGGGGGCGTTTAAAAGAGGGAAGCGTTTATTAAAAACTTTAGTGTTTAGGGGGCGTTTAATCGAGGGGGCGTTTAATCGATGCATTACGGTAAGCTACGTTTAATCGGGTCGATTTTTTAAGACGGTAGCCAAAATTGGTCCGATTAATCTTAATTGAGATTTAAATGTGAAATCAAGTAACTGCGGAAAAATGGGAACAAACAAAACATAAAATATTCTATGATCACGTTAAAAGTCATGCAAGGTTAACACCCCATGAACCATATTTACTGTTAATAGATAAAATATATATACAAGATTAAAGTTAGCCTGCGCACTACCCCACAGAAATTCCAAGTATTTATAGGTTATGCGCTTTAACTAAAGTACTCGTTTACCGCAGTTTTTGCCCATTTGGCAAAAACCTGTTCAAAGTCCTCAGTAAAGACGTTAGAGTGCATTGAAGACGTTGTTCTGGCGTCTTTATTGCAGACTTTGAACAAGCATTTATCCACTGGGAAGTTACCTATTCACAGGGCTTATTCTAGCTTAAGGTCTAAAGAAGCGCTGAGATCAATATTGCTGAATAAGATTATCGACCTAACAACCTAGAACGTGTGGGACTATGCGTAGCCTTCATTTGGCAATCGCCCAACCGCGTTCCCAGGGCTTCTCGCCTTTTCAAAAAGGCAACTAGCCCTAGGAACGAGGTTTGTCTATATCGTTGCTAAATACAATTACAATAAGAAGAAAATATAAGTAAAATCAGTAATACAGTGGTCGAAATAAATAGCAATTAATAACTGGGGAGGAGAGAAATTTGATTATAGCCGGCTTTGTAGCCTGAAGCTATGCTCAAATAGCACTTCACCGCAGAGATTACTTGCTCCTATTTCGACTACTGGTAATAAAAATCATGCACAGCGTAGAAGAGCCTTCGAATACGGTCCTTGATATCCACCCATACTAACCAGTGGGCAAAAAATTGTTCCAAGACACTAGAGAACGTCTTTGAAATGGTTCTAGTGTCTTTACTGCTGACTTCGAACATGTTTTTGCTATTCTTTACATCTAGCACCGTAATAAGAAGACTCTCACTGTGGTAAATGCATTCTTATACAACAAGCTCATCTCAGTCTATATAATATTCCTGGATATTGCATAGACTGGGGTGGTTTCAGCCTAAATTTTTACATATCTAGTTATTTTTTAAAAACAAATCTATGACGTCATTTCTTGCTTTAATTGAAAAAATAATATTCTAGCTTCGTAATCACCATCATTTTGGATATTGTAAAGGTTTCCTAAAATATTAAAACAAACTGTAACCCAACCAGCAAAAACCTGTTCAAAGTCAGCAAAATAACGTTAGAACAACGTTCTTTGAACGTTGTTCTAACGTATTTTTTTGACTTTGAACAGGTTTTTGACGGCTGGGGATCAAGTGGCCCAGTGGGCAAAAACTTGTTCAAAGTTCGCGGTCAGGACGCTAAAACAACGTCGAACGACGTTGTTCTTGTGTCTTTACTGCGTCCACAGTCAGGACGCTAGAACAGCTAGAAGTTGAAAACGTTATTCTAGCGTCTTGACTGAGGACTTTGAACAAGTTTTGGCCCACTGGGTTGGTTCCATACCCTTCCCCAAACATAAAGAACAGAAAATGTGTTAAAAAGTATCAGCAGAAACTACCTGGAAATTCAATTCAAGTTGTGAAGAAACAAGTTACATCAATGTATTACAACATTGAACACATAGACGATATAACCTACTCACAAATACAAGAAAACGAGGCGTTGGCTGTTCAAAGTAGAAACTTGTTACAATGCAATAACTTTTTGTGCAGGGACTGTTATTACATTGCAATAGGTTTCTACTTTGAGCAGCCACGTTTTCATGTATTTGTGAATAGGTCGAAGTGGATTAAATTTCGACTTGATTTGCGGGAATTAGTCCTCGCGAAAATATATATATATTTTTGCTGTTTTTTAATCTGAGCCCAAAAAATTAATTTACGTAATGTAAATAATTGAAAAATACAGACCAAATTGTATATTTTACAGACCAGATAGTAAATTTTGCAGATCGCAAATTTACGTTAAATGACGTCATAGCAGCTACCAGTGACGTCACCAAATTAAATTTCTTATGCCAAAGTGGTTGTATTGAGTTGTTTTATAACTGCACCAAATTTCATGTCATTTACGTTAGTTGTTCGCAGATAATACGTCATTGTCATTTTACAGCATTCTGCAGACCAAAAATCTGATATTGTTGATTACGAAGTTAATGTTTTGTTGTTTCTCAATGTATACACGAATCGAATGTTTATTATTATTATATATTTTTATTTTCGCTATTAACCCTATTCATACCGGCAGTGTGCACAATGTGCACAGGCCAAATCTAAATAACCGGCATTTTTTTATTTTTTCACGCGCCATTTGTGACTTTTATATTTTTTATGAGCGGTCACTTATAAAAAATAAAATTGTAAAAAAAAATATAGTTCGTGCACGGTGATCAATCTGTCACAAGTAACCGCAAGTATTGAATTTTTTGGAAATTTGGAAATCTATCCAGTTTTCGCCTAAAATGATTTTTTGCTCCAAAATACTTTAAAAATTACACCATCTTAATAAGATGACAAAATTGATCAAATGACATATTTCCAGGGTGTCGAACAACTTATACGAAAAAATTTATTTCCCGGTCATTTTTAGCAAAAAAAAGGACAATTTCATGAGAAACACCACCCCGTGCAACCTTAATTCTCTCTTTTTTTTAAGATTTTTTTTATGGTACGTAAAGGGTTGAATTAATTTCAGTTAAAGTTTTAATGCGGTAGACGGTTTTAAAAAAAAAGTTAAGGACCCCGTGCCCGTGTTATTCAAGGTCTCAGAACACCCGTTATGAATAGGGTTAACTTATTACACAGTTTGCAATTTCCACCCACCGCCCGCAATTTCCACCCACCGCCCAAGTGATATTTAGATGTTTACATGCGTTCCAGATTCTTTTTTGATTACATTAGCAAAATTGAAAGAATTTAATTTGTCAATTTTACGGCGAAAAATGTCGAGCCGCGAAATGTTGAAATCATTTCTCCTTTTCGCAATTTGATTTTTTTCCGCGGCGACATGATTAGGTATTGCAAAATATTGCTACTACGCATGTGGAGCAGCGGAAAAAAGTCGCCCGGACGACATTTTCTGCCTGGTGGAGATTTGGCTTTATACTATTAGTCGTTCAAAGCGAAATTTAATTTTGAGATTTAGAATGTTGTAAAAATATATTGCCCTAAAAATAATGTTGATCAATTTCAAATCAATATCTTTGATGACGTCATGAATTATTTTAGGTTAAAGAACAAAATATAGAGCTTTTTACAAAACAATGAAAATAAGGCTTTCGTTGGCCAAAGTAGAGCTTGTTACAATGCAGTAACTTCCTTTTTGTGCAGCGATTATCAGTCACTATGAAAAGGTCTATTAAAAACTTACCTTCCGGAACAATAAATGTATCACCAGACATCAAGTGGAACACTGTCTCATGAATAGTCACCAGCAATTGACCAATCAAAACAAAGAACATCTAAAATAAACATATTATTTTCGAACTTATTTTCTTTTGAACTCTGAGGGGGAGGGTTGGCTTATTAAATTCAAAGCATGCAAAACAAAAAAAGGAGTGCAGAAATATATATTCCCCGCGAAATGTAAAATTTCTCCTCGCTAAAATTTGTTACAATAGAGCAATCTCTTAAATGTCAGTGTCAACAAATACGTAATTTTTTTATCTGGATGAGCAGACTCAGTCATGAATCGAATGTGTTCCCACATAAATGTCAAGACCATCATCAATTAGAGATCATGCATATAATTGGGGTTTATTTAGCCTAGTATACTAAGCTCTATTTTTTCTTTTTCTTTCTTTCTCTTTCTCCCAATGTTGATATTTTATTTTAAA
>JAULBZ010007128.1:0-11770 GCA_032360805.1 Neoturris breviconis | reverse complement strand
TAGAAGTTAACCTCGGGTGTTGAATCTGAACAAGATCAGAAGTCCCTGTTTTTGAGACCAATGATCTTGCCCTGGCTCGGTTTGGGACGCATAAATAGCCTATCGTACGCAAAAGAAAGGCAAAGAAAGGAAAACATGCGTTTCCCAAGATATATATATATACGTTTTAGTGTTCAACAAGTTTTTGCTTTTATCTACATTCCCGCGGCTTTTAGCGTCCACCGGCCCACACCTTTTCACGTCGCTGTCTCGTCTCTCAATGTTCGAATCTTTTAAGCATTCGAATCCTATGACCCAGTGACGAATACTTCCGTAAACAGGAAGATTAGACCCTCGATCTATATTTCCCAGCTGCGCGAAGTCGTCAACGCTACCACTATCCGAGATGATCGTCACCATTATCTGAGATCATCGTCTCTGGTGTGGTCATTATTCGGCCGGCCACACCCTTCCCTTCTTTCTAGATGCCTTTCCACTGGCATCGCCCTCGTGCACTATGCTTGTCATCACGAGCAGATGCACGGAGGAGCAGTTACAGCATATAACTGCATCGCCGTCGAGAACGCTCATCCGCACCGTCCGGGCCACCGTCCGTTGTTCTTGTCGGTATCACCTGAGGTTGCGGAAAACGAGCAGTATCATGTTCAACTTAATACACCCCCGCCGAATGGTTGGGACTAATATTGTCATATTGCGGGGCCCTATGAACCCACAGGGGAGGGGGTGGTAGTAACGGCACATAATGTACGTAATAGACCACGGGTGAACCGTAACGCTCCGGCTGCCGCCTAACTCGCCCAGCCCGCGCTCGCGACCCGTCGCCGCCATCGCGTCTCTCTGTGTCCGATTCACTGCCGTCAGAGCTATCTGAGTCCGTATCCGCGCTCGTCGCGCGGGACCGTGCGCATTCCGTGCGCTTTCCGCGCATTGGTTGCTTTGCGCGCTGTGGCCGTGCATCAGCAGCATCCACCGGTAGGCTGTTGCAGGGAAGCAGCATGTTTCTATGTAGCATCCTCGTTGCCTTGCGAACAGTGTTCGGATCAGATATCTCGTAGACAGAGCTATCGTCAATCTGTCGGACTACGGTACCGATAGCATCTTCCCAGTACGATTTGATCTTGCCGTGATTCTTCGTGTCGACTACCCGGCGAATCAGTACCCTATCTCCCGGACTCAGCACGGTTGAGCGCGACTTACTGTTGTAAACGGCACGACCTTTCGAAGTCGATTTGCTGGAAGCCGCACCTGCCTTTCGGTACGCCTCTTGCATTGCTGTCTTCCACTCGTTAACATACGTCGTGTACGACTTCTTCTCTTCCGGATGAAGTGACTCAAACAACAGGTCAATAGGTAGACGCGGATTCCTTCCAAACAACAGGTAGAATGGCGTGAATCCGGTTGCATCGTTCGTGGTGCAATTGTACGCATGCGCGAGTTTCTGCGCGTACCTATGCCAACTACGCTTGTGGTCGTCTTCCAATGTTCGGAGCATCTGCACTATCGTTCTGTTGAATCGCTCACACTGTCCGTTTGCTTGAGGATGGTATGGTGTAGTCGTCGTTCGCTTAACGTCACAAATGGCGCTCAGTTCGTCCCAGATCGCGTTCACAAACTCGCCACCCTGGTCGCTATGTACTCTCTGCGGATACCCGTACCGTAGAATGAATTCGTTATACAGTTTTGTCGCTGCGGCTTTCGCGGATTTCGAACGAGTCGGATATACTTCCGCGTAGCGAGTGAAGTGATCGACGATCACCAGGAGATACTCGTAGCCACCCGCCTTCTCCAACTTTAGAAAGTCTACACTAAGCAGTTCGAATGGACACGACGACGTTAGACTCGACAATGGAGATCGCGTCTGATATTGTGGCCGCTTGTCCTTTAAGCATGGACAACACGCCGTAACGAACCGAGCGATCTCATCTCGCATGTTCGGCCAGTAGAATCGTGTTCTGGCGAGCTGGTAGACGCGTTCGGCGCCCAAGTGACCCATATTGGAATGCAGTTCCTTGTACACAACGTTGGCGAACGAAGGTGGAACAACGAGCGTGTCCTTTCCTGATACTGTACGATATAATACGCCGTCGCGTACTCGAAGTGTATTGAAGACGCGCGCAAGCGACCGAAAGTACGCGCTTCCAGTGCGCTTCTCCTCTATGGTTGGTTTGCGTTTGTTCTCGAGCAGCTCGATCGCAGTTCGTATCTCTGTATTCGAGTGCTGCGCTGCACGGAAGTTCTCGAAGCAGAGGGGTTCCGCATCGCTATTGTCGGGTTCCAATTTCTCGATGTTGTCAACATTGGTAAACGTCTGCGCAGACACTGTCCCTACCGTAGCGATCTTCGAAGACTTGAGAATCGAATCTACGCTCGTCATATCTATCGTACGGTTACACAACTTTTTGTACGTCTCGATGTCTAGCGGAAGACGAGATAGCGTATCGACGTCACGATGTATCGGGCCGGGACGATACCGGATGGTGAAGTTATAGTCTGCGAGTTCACCGACCCAACGAACTGTCGTGGCGTTTAGTTTCGATGACGTTAGACAATACAGTAACGGATTGTTGTCAGTCACTGCCTCGAAGTGGCGCGCATAGAACAAGTAGTCTCTAAAGTGATCTGCGACCGACCACTTTAAGCATAGAAACTCTAACTTGCTGGAGTGATAGTTCTGTTCAGCTGGAAGTAGCGCGCGACTAGCATACGCGATAGTTCTCATCTTACTATCCTGTTCCTGGTATAGTATCGCGCCGAGACCCTTTCCTGACGCGTCGCAGTGCAGCGTAAATGGCTTCGTGAAATCTGGGTATGCCATCAGCGGCGCGGTCGTCAGACATTCAATTAGTGTCTCTGTGGCCGCCTGACACTCCGAGGTCCACTCAACCTTGGACTTCGACGCCGCCTGCCCATTTTTCGCTCTGCCGACTGTGTTAATATTCTTAAGCAGTGCATGTATCGGGTGGCAGATTTTCGCAAAGTCCTGTATATAGCGACGATAGTACGACAGGAGTCCATGCAGCTTCCGTACCTCGCCTACCGTAGACGGGCGCAAGTCTCTCAACGCTAGCACCGCGGCAATGCTATTTTCGTCCGGCTTGTAACCATCGCTTGTCAAAAGCCGGCCCAGGTACGAAACCGAGCGCGTGAAGAGCTTACATTTCTGCGCGTTCAGCTTAATGCCCTTGCTGCGCAATCGCTGCAGTACGATCTGCACGTGTTCGAGATGCTCCTCAAACGTGCGCGAATAGCAGAGTGTATCGTCAAGGTACGGCATGCAGAAACGGTCTCTTAGTTCTTCTAGAACGTTTTCGATCTCGCGTTGGAAGGCACTAACCGCATTTTTCAATCCGAACGGTATGCGCACGTACTCATAGAGGCCGAAGGGGCACGTGAAGGCCGTTATGTGACGCGATTCCGGGTGTACGTAGCCCTGATGGTACGCGCTCTTCAGGTCTAGTACAGAGAAAAAGTTCATGCCGTGCAGCGAGTCTAACATTTCCTGTACTCGGGGAAGGGGGTTGACCTCCGGAATGGTCCTCGCATTCACCTTGCGGTAGTCCGTGCAGATGCGCAGCCCCCCACCCTTCTTTCGGACTAGTACCATTGGGGAACAGTATGATGAAGTTGATTTTTGTATGATGTTTTTGTTTATCAAGTCCTGGAGGTGGGCCTTGACTTCGGAGTATAGTGGTTTGGGTATGGAATTATATACAGTGCGCACAGGCGTGTGATCACTTAGATTTATTTTCATTTCTAAATCCCCAAAATCACCCATGTCCATATCATCTCGAGCGAAAACCTCAATTTCACTTGCGAGCATTTTCTTAACACGTGCTAACTGTTCCCCCGATAGATTTGGATCAAAGTTTACATTCTTGAACAACTGAATAATCTCACCTTCTTTCGACGCAACCGCCGGGTCCGCTCCATCGGACCCGTTCGTGATGCCATCCGCAGGCTCTCTCTCGAACTCGCACGACGCACCGTTCGCTGGCTCATTGTTCGTTGCTTGAACTGGTGACACCGATACAGAACGCGCTGCTGAATCCGCGCGTCTCGCGACATCGTCCGCTGAACCTGTTCTTGGTATGATTGGGAGATCAACAACCGACTGTACACGACTTAGCCTACCCAGCTCTACCGCGCGTCCTAGGGGTATGGTTTTGTTAGTGGTGTTCATGACCCCTAGTTTGAGTCGTTTCGACCCTAGTGGCATTTTGACGAACTGTTCGATGGCTATCAACCCTTCCGGCAAGGAATCAGTGTCATTTGGTTCGAACAGACATGTGTCACGCTGTTGGTAAGGACGGCTAAGGCGACACTCGACCTTGAAGCATTGGCCCGGGCGGATGAGCGTTGTTTTGTTCGCACAAACCGGATTCTCGAATTCATGATTCGGCGCGCGCAATAGTTCGAGTACTTCAGTCGCGGAACTGGATTTCACCTCGCGGATAGCAGATTTCATATTGCGATCTAACTCGCCTTCCTTGGCTAGCGCGGAAATCACATTATATCCTATCAGGGGGTTAGTGAATCCAGAAAGAGCCACCAAGACCGGAACCACCAATACCTTACTATCATTCTCCGGCACATTCAAACAAAATTCGAACTCTACGTACCCCACATACGGTATCTTCTCGCCATTTGCTGCCAACACATCCAAACTTTCACCCAACAACTCGTCCAATGGTCTGACCACCTTCCTCGGAAACTTCTTCTTCAACCAATCTCTACCAACAATGCTAAGCTGACCACCCGTGTCCCACAACGCGTCACATTGCATCCCATCCAACAAACAGTCAACCTTACACTGTCCTCCAATCAAACTGACCACCTTCGACTGAGCTTCTCCAACAATTTTATTCTCACAAGCTGACCTTGACTTCTCCCCCTCCACATCCTCTAGCTCTCTAACTGACCGACAAATCTGTTCGTGACCCGCAAAATCGACCCGTTGACACTTACGACTACAATACCACACACTCTTACATCTGGAACAACGTTTCACATTCGAATCAGCTCCGCATGTTCTGCACTTAGAGGCCGTTTCGGCGGCCAGCGATGCCTCTTCCTCGCTAGCCGTCACCCGTTTAAAGGACAGTCACGGCTGATGTGTCCATCGTCTCTCCCACACTTGTAGCAATGTCGGCATTTGCTCGCGATCCCATCTTTCTGGCAGGCCGTGCACCCTCGCCTGGGCGGACGCTGTTCGTACGGACGCTGTTCGTACGCACGCTGTTGATCAGACGACTGACGCTCGGTAACCATCGCTTGCACTTGGACGGTTAGTCTCTCTACCATTTCTTTCAACTCGTCATACTTCTTGTCGGGTTCGCAAGTCTCAACTTTTCGCACTCTAGCGGCCTTAACGTTCTGCTTCAGTTTCGCATCTCGATCGGATTCTTCGGTAACAATCTGCGTTAGGCGTTCGAGAAGTACTTCGTCAGTCACAGTCGCGTCCAGGCTCGAACGAAACTTCACGCGGACACTCTCGCTGGTCAATCCCGCCTCGACAACCTTGACGAATAATCGCTGTACCTGTTCCTGAGAGTACTTAATATCGCTAGTCTTCGAAACGAACAACACTTTCGCTTTCAACTCCATCGTCCTTAGCAAGAACGATACCGAATCCTCGTCGGAGGCCTGCGACGCGTTCGCCAGCTTGTTGAAGAGAACAGTCGAATCGCTCTCTCGATAATGCGATTTCAAAACCGACATAAGCGTTAGTAGGGTCATGTCTATTTTCGAGTCGAGAAAACTGCGTAGCGGTAACAGCGGGTTCACGGCTTGGACGACGGCTTCCACCACTTTCTGCTCGGGAAAGTCCAACTTCAGCGTCTCGACTTGACGTTGGAGTGAAACGAACGTGAGCGATTGTCCCACCTTGCCTATCTGTCCCTTAATCTTACATTCGGACCTCAATACAACACGCTGAACATCACGCCCCGACTTTTTGTCAACATCAACAACGTTACCCTCAATACTAACTGACTTAACCAAATCCAAATCGACCGACTTAGCCCCTAACGTCTCCCTAATGGCCTCCAGCTCGGCAGCTAATTCAAGGATCCGCTCCCCCCCATCCTGGACATTAGTGACCCCGGTAACCAAATGTTCCTCCTGGGGGTGTGGGTGGGGTGGCGCTAGGAATGTCAGCATATCAATCACCGACCGTAATTCTGCAGCTTCGTCTTCAGCTTGGTCGAGTGTTGTTTCAATTCGCTCGCGAATCTTCTTACTGGACGTCCGAACGGTTCCCGCGAGCTCCTCTTCCAGAAGACCGATTTTCACTCCGAACGCATGAAGAGCTTCACGATCGAGTGCAGCTACTTGAGTCATCAACGTAGTGTATCCCGCGTCGATATCGCCTCCTCCCGCTTGAATCCCTTGAATCCCTCCGTCGGCTCCATCTTCATTTTCTGACATCTTCTTCACCGGCACTTATCTGAACCTATTTTCTCCGTTGCCCGAGCGAGCAAACCCGTAGGTATGCTCCTCCGGGCTATAACAAAATTCCAACGTCACATTCTTATCTCGGTAGAACCTCCATGTAACAGCGAGGTTAGAAGTTAACCTCGGGTGTTGAATCTGAACAAGATCAGAAGTCCCTGTTTTTGAGACCAATGATCTTGCCCTGGCTTGGTTTGGGACGCCTAAAATCGCATGTAACTAAAAATTAATAGCCGCGAATTTGTAGCCAGATGATACGATTGACTTAAAACGTTAAGTAGGCTGCAAAGTACAATTGTAATAATGGAAATATAAATTATATTATTTAGATTGCCCTTTGCCAAGTACACCAAGTAGTGGTTTCGAGATCAATCCGGAATCTTCTCATCGAGCGGATAAAGGCGCGAAGGATTCGGGCGGCAGGAAAGCTCGCGTACGAAAGTCGCGCAGCAAAAACTTCATGGATAACTTGTTAATCGCCAATCGCTCTGGTCAATACCAGGTGCGTTGTTTTACTAGTAGGAAGGAGTAAATCCCTCGTGGGGATTTCAAACTGGGGGAAGGGAAAAGGGGGAAATTTCGTCGCGGGTTAAGATATTTCAAATTTTGATAAAAAAATAAATTCGATTATCACGCATTTCGCAAGATCGATAAATAAGGGAAGTGTCGTAAATTACGTTGGGGTGGAAGAATATAGCAGCGTATCTCAAAAATTCAAATGGGAGTAACTTGACCAACTATCGCCTGCGGCGCGCTGCATTTCTAGTAAACCTTACATTGTTACAATCACATTAAATGATCCGGACACCCCAACTTTTTGGTGCATTCCAAACGCATATCAACGTTTAATTGAAGATTATTCCTATGCATAATTTTAGATTTAGATTTCGATGGTGATATAAAAAACAGTTGACCAGATCTCAGATCCCAGATCTCAGATCCCAGAGCCCATCCCTGATCCCAACTCCCCAGATCCATAGATCCTCAAATCTTAGATCCCATAAATCAGACCAGACACCAAGTTTTCAACTCCCCAGATCCATAGATTCACCGATAGTAGTATACTCAGAATCTAATCCCAGAGGTGTACAACTACACACGATCCAACAAGAACTGATAACATAGCAGTGGGTAGTCGATAGCGATAGTAAGTATTATAATGAGATCCACATATAAGGAGGCCCTGATTCTGTGCCATGGATCACGAGCTTTCTATTGATTCCTTGCCCCGGGGGAAGAAAATTTGCAACAAGATTGCAGCAAGACCAACACTGCGTAAGGTGCATTTGTAGTAACAATTCAATCAGCATATACTTTTTTCTAGATGATTCACGTAGACGTGCAATCACCGGAGACGGTATCCTTCGCCTTGAAGTCGAAGAGCGGGTCCCTTGTGAATGTGGATGTAGGCAGATTTTCTCAGTGTCGGTCGTGCTCGCAAAGGAATAAAAACGACGTCTGCCCTCATCGTATATTCTGTTTGTTGAAGGTTTGTCCTTATTGCCTAAATTGGGTGTTTTACCTTAGATTATTTTCTGATTCATACATACGGTACATAGATTATGAGGTATTTTCGAGAATTTGTGCTTATTCGTAAAATGATACCATGGAAATACGAATCACGACGTCACAAGATAATTTTTGTATTTTTGATGTATGATTGCGTGTCATTGATAAACACCAAAGTATAAAATAAAAGTATGTGAGCTTTCGATCGAAAAAAGTCGTTTGCGGGTGGAAAAAAATATATTTAGAGAAGGCAGGAAGGTCTGAAATAACGGTGGTAAATTTTGATACATATAAACCACTTTTGATTATCAAAACTTTCAATTATTTTACACACAAAAACGCACACACGCACAAACCTCACGTTCACCACACGTACGCAACACGCACACACGTTCACACATATCAATTATTTGCAACCAGTCTGTATTGGTTTTGCGGCACTCAATTTGTGTCCCTAGGTATCACCCCCTCCGCCCTCGGGCACTTTTTTGTGGGGCAGTGATAAGCAGGGACCTTTCCGGATAAAAAATCCCAGGGTTGGGATGGGGATTTTCCAAAATGTAATTAACCTCAAATCGAAAACAACTGCACCGCTGACAACAAAACACGTCAAATTTAGGCTTTTAAAACCAAGGAAATTTGAAAAACTGAAAAACTTGTTTGATAAAAAAAATCGTAGTGGGGACTAGGCGCCAAAAGTAATCCCCGGGAGAGGGGGTGCCAGGTACAAGAATTGGACGCCGCATTATTTGATAACTGGATCATCTTTTACAATATTTTGTGTGCACCCAGGAAGTTTGAACATTTTTTTCAGATTGGTGTTGATGAAAACGCCGAACTACTGTATCAGTTGCAATATACAGCTGCGGAGCGACGCGCAATTGTCGTGCGAGCTTTAAATCCACTGTCGAGTGAAGGTATTTACTATCTTAGGGTCATTATATTAAAAGTCCCGGGAAATCGAGGTAGAGACAAGTGGATCCAACGACTACCGATGGTTCGAAACGTTGCGAAAATGCATAGCGACACGCTAGAATAACCCAATACTCTTATTTCCCTAATTGTAGGGGGCGTAATTACAGAGGGTGGACCTTTTATGGAAAAATCCTAAAGTGAGAGGTGGTAATAAAATGGGGGTGAAGTACGAAACTCGACTAGTAAGGGACGGGTGAAGGGGAGGGTGGAGGGAATTTTCCAAATTGTTCAGTTCGTTTTGTGACCCCCACCGGCGTCTTCGGCGTTTGTTTTCATTTAATGACCCCCTTTTCCAAATATTTTTCCAATCTCAGATAGTGGGGTGCAAGGGGGCACTCCTCCCCCGAAATAATTAATTTTGGCATCATTAATATTTTGCATTTTTTAGCATTTTTAGGCCTTTTCTGAAAGAAAAAAATCACTACTTTGAGGAAGGTGCCCCCCTCCCGAAGTGGAGTTCTGCACACCCTCCTACAGATACGGTACCGAAAACTAAATTGAACAAAAATATTGACTATTGAATATAGTTGAAAAATGACAATAGTCCAAGTGAAGGCGGCTATGAAATTTTCATAATTCGTTATTTAAGTTTGATCTGTTATAAAAAGTCGAAAAATGTTTATCTCTTGAACAGTTATCACCAGTTATCGATATATCAAGATAAACAAAATTAAAAAATAGTGCAGATAAATAATTCTGGTAAAAAAAATAGCAATTAGATCGTAATACTAAGAATGAAGGAGCGCTGCATGCCAATCTTGTTGTTATTGGGTCCAAAACTTTCCATATCAATATTGAAATAAACTAAAAAACGTGCCGCAGCTGAAAATGTTGGCAAATTTGTTTCTAAGTTCCCCAAAATTTATATTTTGGAATACTGACCCCCTGCTTTCATATTCATTTTTTTAATTAATTCAGGATTACGACCCCCCTTAATCTGGAATTTATTTCAAGCTTGAGATGTTGACCCCACAACTTTCATCCATCCTCACGAAGTAAATGACCAGTCCCTAGTTTTTCAACGAAATCATACAATATGACTAATATGACTACAAGTAATTAGATGTGATTTTAATGCCATTATTTATGCAATTTCTGAACATCGATTACGTATCTGTCGACAGCAACGCGAACATCGGCGACGTCGGTGGCGACAGCAACGCGAACATCGGCGACGTCGGTGGCGACAGCACCGCAATCATCGGCGACGTCGGCGGTGGCGACAGCACCGCAACCATCTGCGACATCGGTGGCGACAGCTCCTGCAGAGCTACTAAAGTCGGACGAGTGGGTCGTCACGCGACAACCCACAAATAGAGGGATGAAGCCGTCGTGCATCGCATGCAAAACCGATGACTACAAACGACAATTCGTTTACGGAGAGTTGTTAGTGTGCAAACGGGGATACTTCCGAAATCCTCACAACAACAAAAGAAAACTGCACCTTTACAAAGTGTGTCCGAGAAAACGATGCCTGAACGTAAAAAGGCCAAACATTGGAATCGTTGGACCTCCTGAATACGTCTTCCTGGATAAGAACATCGCCCTATCGGAAAACGAGCGGAATTTGCTTGAATTACAACTTTCTAATATCAAACTTTTGTAAGAACAGGCATAAATAGGGTTCCCCTCGTATAATTTCCGATAGAAGATTTACTGGCGCTTTACACACATAAAGGGTGGTCTTATCCGAATTGTCCAAAATTGATGTCTACAAAATGAGGGGGGGGGGGGGCGAGATAGATAATAAAAAAATCGATTTGGGAGGCATTAACTCACTTTTTAGGCAGCTTAATTTAATATAAATTATGTGCACTAGTGATGTATACAGAATTGAAAGCTGGTGCTAGAAATTATCGTCAATGCATTTTGTATGATTTGTCTAAGACACGCTGAACAAAATCGGTGAAACATGACAGATTTGTTAACATTTGTGAGAAAAAATAACTTAATTTGTTTTTGGTATTTACCAGTTCAGCTTCAATTTGATATGTATGTTGACCTCCGTCCGTTCGTCCGTCCAATTCACCGTTTTAAAACGCGCATTGGATCTTTTTGGTCCACCATCGGAGGAAGAAATGCGACCTATACCAATTCACGTCTGTTCGACCTGTATACGTTTGTCCGTCATTCGTCGGATGAACCTATGGATTCACGTAGGTCAGTGCGTGTACGTACGTTTTCCTTTACCAAAAAATCCGAGGCTCGATACCTGTATCTGGAATAAATCATTCATTTTCGGCCGAAATAGTGAAATTTTTTACCGTTTTTGACCTATAAACATCTAACGAACATTTATCGAGATATTTTACCAAATTTGGTCTGTAGGCCGGGAAAATTCTTAATCTGGAGATAATCCCCATTAATCCATAGAGAACAATATAATTGTGAAACTAATGTTTTTTTAAGGTTTGGTATGAATAGAAAGAGAACAATAGAAATTTGAAAATTAATGGTTTTCGAAGTTCGGTATGAATAGTAACTATACCTAATATCATGAAATGAAAATAAATCATTTTTGCTAAGCGGATTAGTGGGTAATTAATTGGTAATCTCAAGAGAACAATATAAATTTGAAAACCAATGTTTTTTGAAGTTCGGTTTGAATAGTAACTATACCTAATATCATTAGGTGAAACTAATGTAATAAAAATAAGTTATTTTTGCTAAGCGGATTAGTGGGTATTAAGGGATTTTCCCCATAGAAAATTATAAATTTAAAAAATAATGTTTTTGGAAGTTCGGTATGAATATAAACTGAGTAGGGCGCCGGATTGTACATATATTGCGGCGCATGGCGGCGCAAAGTTAGAATTGCGGCGCAATGTAGTGTGTT
>JAULBZ010007127.1:0-11773 GCA_032360805.1 Neoturris breviconis | reverse complement strand
TACTCTCCTCCACAGTGACCTGACATAATTTTACCTTGAAAAAGGTGTTCCAAATGTTTATTTGAACTGAAACTTTATTAACTTAATAAGAACATGAAAGAAATCCTAATGCCATGTAAAATTTGGGTGTTTATCCTTAATATAAAATTTCGCGACTTTTCTCCACAGCTTATTTAACCTGAATCATTACCATCTTAATAAAGAAATATTTCAAACGCTGTAAATGTGTGTATGCAAATCATATTTATTTTTCTGCTTAGGTTTAACTTTCGCTTTCACTAAAATTATAAAGTACATATAGAACATGGTTCTTAATAAGTAATAAAAACATATAAAATATGAAATATAGCTTATGCTTATGTTCTTAGTCTATATATATGTAGGTTGTTGTATACATCTAGCATGTGTGCATGTATCCTATATACAAGTCTTGAGTTAATTAAAAGCATATAGTTTTTGCATATTCTATATTTTTATTTCTAGTATACATAGTACTATGATAGTACTAAAATGATTTCTTTAAAACATTAAAAGCCTAAATTACTAGACTATAACATAGACATATTCTCTAGTTTTATTTAGTGTATACATAATGCTATGATGTATAATGTGTGAATGCAATTTATATTTAGGTGCTAGGTTTGACCTTCTCTCGGTTTGGTGGGCCACTTTCAATACTGTATACCTTTGATTGAATAAGCGTCCTATTTCAACCACTGATTCTGCGTAACTCTGTAGAACAGTCATTTCCCACACGCTCCTTTTAAGATCATTGTTAACTTTCTAGGGTCATCTTGAAAATTATTTTGAGAAAACTATAGAACCACTAAAAATCGAAAACGTAAAACAATCCACGAGCGATACTGACGATAGCGAAACAGATGATGAAGAATATGAAGAAATTGAACGAGTTGAGAACGATGTAGCTGATGAAATCTCAGCAAATGTAAACAGTGCCATAAATATTTCTAGCGTTCATGTCATTGAAAAGAAAACAGACAAAGATATTGACTGTAAATATTCTACTGACGATAAAATGGACATTGACATAAATAATGGTGTGGATATAAGCAACGAACTGGACAATGCTATTAACAATGGTGTGCAAAATAACCTTGTCAGTGAAACGCACAATAAGCTGAACAATGATATAAAACATGGACTAGATAGTAGTACGAATGGGTTAGACTGTGATGTGCATGATAACTTGGATAGTGATGTAAACAATGAGTTGAAAGCGGATATGCATAAGGAACTTATACAGAATGAACTGAAAAATGAAGTAGATACTGATTCATCAAAAGAACAACAATCGAACGTATCAATCAAAAGAGAGACTATTATATACGATGAAGAAACATCAGGTGACGTACATCTTAAAACAGAAATATCAGATGATATACAGCTTATAAACTCGATAACTAATGACGAGATGAAAGAAAATGTCAATGTACTGGTACCCAATCAGAATTTAAACTTTCAAAATGTAACGGAAAATCAGGATTTAAACATAGTAGGTGAATCCAGTAAACAGAAAGTGATCAATCGAGATGAACAAAATCAGAAATTGGACTGTGAAAAAGAAAAGGAAAATCAGGATTTAAAAATAGCACGTGAGTCCAGTGAAAAGAAAGAGTTCCCTGATAATGAAAATGATAGCGTAAATATTCGTGACGACATTGACATGGGAGGAGAAGTCGAAGCGAACATTACCAGCAATGAAAATTTAATTGCAATGGATAGTGAAAACATTAATCAGTACACATAGAAATTGCACTTACTTGTAGAGAAGAGTGCTGAGTCAACGATCTAGCTATTAATTGGTTTATTCGTAACGGAGAAACCAATCATGTACAATTTCGTTAGCAAAGCACTCACACAGATGATACTTTTTAGCTTTTTCTTTTCATTCATTACCAACAACATACGTTGTTCATATAAAATATTGTTATGTATTGCATTGTTCGAAATAAGAGAAAATAATCACTGTGAAGGAGTGGTATTGAGCGTAGCTTCAGGATACAAAGCCTGAAGTTAAGCTCAAAAATCTCTCCCCCACGGTGCTTATTTACTCCTATTTCGGCTATACTGTATTATACCCGTTTCGAACATGACTGGAGATGCTTTTAGATAAACACCATGGACAAGTGTTTTATTAATTCAGCAAAGTGTATAGCTACACTTAAAGGCGAATCTCCACTAAGCGAATTCTAAATGAAGCCATTACATTAGTTGAAAGCGACGTCACCTACACCTTAATAATATGCTCACGTGACAAAGTTTATTTAATAGTTATTTCCAGCTTTGTAAAGCCAGGAAATAGCTCGTTTTGTCTTCAATCCATTCGATTTTTACGCCCCTCTCAACTCATCCCTTCACCTCGCGCTCTATATTTAACCTCAGTCGAATACTTTTTTCCTCAGAACTTTATATTGATATTTTATGATTTTGTGTAGTAAATAGTAACATGGGAAGGTACTTGCTTGCTTCGTGTTTGCTGGCTTGTGATTGGTGCCATCAACAAATTTAACGGTCCTGTAATTGATTGGTTTTTGTGTACGCAACGCAAATTCATTGAATTGTAAGTTCAGTGACATAATCAGGCACTAGGTCTGAGTCTAACAATCTTTTCATAAAATACCGATATATAGCCCATAGTGTACTCCACCCCCAAACGCTCTTTATTGTAAAGTTATATCAGATATTTTTGAAAAACTTGCTCCTTTTATAGTTGATTTACACTAGGCAAAAATTTCGCTGCGAAAGTCGATATAAAACATTTTGTAAAAATGACGTCAAAACCTTGTGACAAGTGCTTACCATTGGAATGTTTTCTTTTGGCTTTCTCAAGTGGAAAAGTATGCAAAAGCAGTCAATCGAGATGTTCTTTAAAATAGGTGTTCTAAGGGGTGGCTGTGAATTAGACCAGATTAGACCTGTTCTTACCTTCCATTAAAAATGCACAGCTGGAGATTTGACCTATTCTTATGTTATTATGCATCTGGCTGGGATAGATACCAATTGTTTTTTATACCAGATTCTCGTTCAGCTGGAAAAACAAGCTGTTCTGAAATTCACGTGTTGTACTAATGACAATCCCGAAATGGACGTCACAGAACACTTCCCTACGGCTGCTTCTGTGTATAATAAAAAATCCAAACATGATTCGGATTTGTAAATCTTATGTTTTCTGTAAATATGAAAAGTACGAAAAACCTTTAATTGAGCTTTTTTGAAGTTCTGTACCACGCTTGGGTGAATATCGTATTAGAACGCTCAAACTAAAATATAGCGTCTGTTTTGTGATCATATTGAGCATGATAAACATTTAAACATTCGAAATCACGTGTTTTCGAACGTTCGGTAAGATGTTATTACCGAGTAATTTGACGATGGACGACTAAAAGAAGATTTTCAAATTTCGTTCTCATATTACGTACAGGGATATTTATGTACAGGTCTGACAGTCAAAGTATTATAAATACTGAAATTACGAAAATACATCTTGAGGATATATTGCTCTCAAACGCATGATGTTATTATATATGTTGTAACGCATCCTTTCTTGTATTCATTTTTATCCGGTTTTACTGCCATATGGTTTAGCTGCATGTTTCACATGGTTCCGATTTAACATGAGTGAAACTAATACAGATCAGATTGCCGCTAATGAAGTTCCAAAAGCTCGAATAGAAACAGATAAAAATGCAGACCATGATCATGAACATATGAATACTTCAGATAATGATGATAACTCGAAATTAGAAAAAAAAACAGACGAAAAAGATGATCAAATGCAACAGCCAGTCGCAACTGTAGACGATAATAATGGGAATACACAAAATAGAGATTCAAGTCCAAATACACAAAATACAGACTCAAGTTCAAGTACACAAAATGCAAACTCCAGTCCTAATAATGATTCACAAGAGATACCTACTGAAGATAAAACTTTAGATAAAGGTTCGGATGCAGATAGAAACAAAACGGATGATAAAAATACAAAGAATCATACTAAGAAGGCTAAGAAACAAAAACCTAGACCTACGAAAGAGGAGGAACCCTTTCAGGCTCCTAATGATCACCCTGACGGTAATAATGGAAAAACTGAAACAGATATAGAAGATCCAGATAATCCACCAAGTAGTACCAAAGAAGAAAATACAGTTCCATCAGATATTGAAGCATATCCTGACGATCTAGCTGATCAACAAATATTACCAAAGAGATACATTATGTTGATTATGTTATTCTTAGGATTTGCTGTTATATACGCGTTACGTGTTAACATAAATGTTGCTATCGTTGCCATGGTTAACAACAGAACGAGGTTAACAAGAAGTGGTAAAGTTATTGTACATGTACGTATTACCTCAGTGGGTAAAAACTTGTTCAAAGTCCGCAGTAAAGACGCTGGAACAACATCGAAAGATGTTATTCTAGCGCCTTTACTGCAGACTTTGAACAAGGTCTCCCCACTGGGACCTTAACTTCACATCATGAGAAATTTACGCACAGGTACCGGTGTATTGCTATGTATGATAGTACATAGTCTATACGTAGGTTAATCCCCTGCGGCACACGACGTCGGATCAACGTCAATACGAATTCGCGTCTTTTACCTTTCATGAGAACTTGAATAATTGCCGAAAATAGTTTGGGACATCTTTATAAACGGAAGTATTCGGAATCGAGTTCGGCAGCACGTAAAAGATATTGTAAAAAGAAATTCTACCTTATAGGTGGCTGAATTTGATTGGGATAGCCACACACAAGGTAAGATTATACTGTATTCTGTCTTGTGTATATATGTATCCCTAGTGGGCAAAAACTTGTTCAAAGTCAGCAGTAAAGACGCTAGAAAGAACAGTTCTAGCGTCTTTACTGCAGATTTTGAACAAGTTTTTTGCTCACTGGGTATTTTGTATCCGTGATCTACATACTTTAACCGGAGGAACTTTCGCAAATTTTAGGCAAATTCGCAAAAGTTTATCTCGCGAAAAACGCAAAATTTGTCATTCGCGAAAGTTTATCCCTGCGAAATTTTTCAAATTGCTTATTCGCGAATTTTTCCCCTCGCAAACGTTTCTCCGGTTAAAGTAGTGTGAAAGACTACACAATACCGCCCCGTAATTCTCCGTATTTGAACTGTACATTGCCATACAGAGCTCGAAATAAGAGCAGACAATCGCTGTGGAGGAGTGGTTTTTGTGCATAGGTTCAGGATCAGTCCTCCACAGTGATTATTTGCTCTTATTTCGAGCATATATGGCAATACACAGTTCATATATGGAACTTTGGTAGTCCTGTAGGCGGTGTCTGTGGACAATAACTTGTTCAAAGCCCGCAGAAAAGACGCTAGAGCAACGTCATAGTACCCAGCCTCTTGGAACAAATTCGAATTTTTGTATGGTTTGTCGGCTTTTAATTGAAGGATTTTTGCACGATTTTCACTTTTAGTGTTTATGACCAGGATTCTAGGTTTAACTTTTAAGATTGTATCTAAAAACGCATTAACTCTGTAAGTTATACTTGCCAGTCACTTTTTCTTTTCTTTTTGTACACAGTTAATTTTAAAGGAAATATGAGTAAAAAATATCTGCATAGAAGGGATCTTTGGACATAGTTTCAGGCTTTATAGCCTGAAACTTACTCAAAACTCACTCCTCCACATTGATTATTTGCTTTTATTTTGACCACTCAATTTATTTCATTCTGGATTTAGCTTTTGTTGTTGGTTCGTTTTATTACGGTTATTGGGTTTTACAAGTTCCTGGTGCATGGATAGCAATAAAACTTGGTGGCACTCGTATATTTGGTTACGGTACTCTTATGGCTTCCTTACTAACACTTATAACACCAGTTGCTGCTCGATATCATGTTTACGCGTTAGCTGGTGTACGTATCGCCCAAGGACTATTTTTAGGCGTTACGTTTCCATGTGTAATAGCAATATGGGCAAAATGGTCACCGCCCCTTGAAAGGAGCACAATGGTTACTATGGCAATAGCAGGTTGTTATATTTTTCTAAAAATAATGGTGTACAAGCTCAATCTCAGGCATCCATGCATTTTCGGAGTACGGAGAGCGGCTCAGGGAATGAGGTTGTCTTGAATTAGCTACCTCAGTGTTTTTCTCTGTTCTGAGAAGTTTAATGTGCAACGGTTTAAAGTTAGGTCACTTTTGAGAAAATCTGTTCCGCTGTCTTGCTAAAACTATGAAATTCCATGAAGCGATGTCAGAAAATATATCTTAGTCACAGCCATGCTACCATCAAAAAACCCTTCTTAATACATATTGTGGACCAAAAAGAAGATAATAAACTCAGAAAAATCATTTGCCATTTACGTCAAGGAGAAGAATTTACGCTATTGTTATGTCCATAGAATGAAGGACTACCTTATAGTGGGTTTTTCATATATGCTCGGAAATGCACAGTCAATGTACGAGGTACTCTGCAGCATCAAATAACCGGGAGGAGACGCTTATTAATTTTTGGTAAATTTTCCAACCCCGCTCTTATTCCAACCCTTCGCTTATTAACTTTTTGAAATCAACAATAACATAAAACAACCAACTCGTTACTTTTTATCATATTTATTTAGTACAAATATTTTTGCCACGCCCTTCCCCGCTTATCCCCACCTGCTTAATAAATTTAAAGAATTTCCAACTCCCCTTTTTCCTACCATCCCGCTTATTTGCTGCTGCAGAGTATTGACATCGAGTAAGACGATCGAACTCGGTGGGTAAAAACTTGTTCAAAGTCGGCAGTAAAGACGCTAGAACAATGCGTCTTTACTGCAAACTTTGAACACGTTTTTGTCCACGGTCCGGTATAGCTCCCTATACGAGTCTGTATTGGACAGTCTTTCTCGCTATGATATTTATCAATTTTTTTATTCCCACACATCAAGAGGATTTCTTTTGTATTAGGTTCACCTGTTGGTAATATCATAGCAATCCCTATAACGGGTTTATTATCAAAGTATGGCTTTGATGGAGGCTGGCCCTCCGTGTTCTACTTTTTCGGTAAGTAATAACAGACTGCTGGGGTCGAAATAAGATCACTGTGGAGGAGTGATTTTTGAGCATAACTAACTCTAAGCTTTGTAGGCTAAAATTACGCACAAAAAATTCCTCCCCCACCAGATCATTATTATGTTATTTCGACCCTGTAAATGACTGCAGAATGTGATCCCGTATAGCTTCATATCAGGTTGTGTGCTGACCATACACGACTGGTGTTTTTATTCAAATCTAGAAATTTGGATTTTCTATGAATCTGGCTTTTCTTGGTGCTTAGAATATACCAAATTGTTTGAGGTATTTTTCAGGTTTTTGTTAGCATTCGTATGATAATTATGAATAAATCCTCGGATATTGAAATACTTGGATCGATGCATTAAACTGCAGGCCGTAGTTCTGATTCCTAATTCTCCCTAGGTTTCTAGAGTTAACTAAAATACGACTACGCGTATTTTTTTATAAGAACAACGTTTATAAGAATATTAGGCTGAAATTTGGCCAAAAGTTAAGAACATGCTAAGAATATTTCAGGCTGAATTTCTTAAAAAGTTTAAGAAAAAGTTCCTATCAAGAAAGTGAGACTCACTGTTTTCAATTGTGTATTGCCGCAGGCTTAAAGTTATATTAAGTGTTCCAGTTAAGAAAATAATTAAGAACATCTCTAAGATCATTAGAGGCTCAAATCGAAGAAAAAAATAAGCACGAGACCGACGAAAATTTGACGTGTTTTTATAAAAAAAGGGTGTATATGCATGTGTCTAATGCATAGACCAAGGACTGAGGCCTAAGGAAAGGATGACATTTACAGCTTTATTAAACTTTATTAAAACTATAAAACTGGAGAAATAACTTTACCTTTGTATACTTTTGCAGGTTTTCTTGGTGTGATTTGGTATTTATTATGGGAACTTATCATATACGATACACCTGCTACTCATCCGGGGATAACACTTAAAGAACGAAGATATATAGAGAAATCACTTTGTGAAAAACCATTTGATCCGTTGGTAAGTGTTTAATGAGCACACGACGTCGAATCAACGTCAAAACAACTTCCCGACATCGTTCATCCGACGTCGTGTGCCTGCATGGAAATCCTTTAACTTGACAACGAAATTTAACAAAATGGTATAATACTTAAACTCGATTATACATTATACTGTGTGGCACTATTCATAGATTGTGGAAGAGAAGTGCAGAGAAGAGTGACACTGCACACTCAACCTCTAATTAACGTTAAATAATGGTTGATTTCCATTAGGCGGAATATTCCGCGCGAAAGTCAAAATAAAGTATTCCATTGGTAGATGGTGGAAATCAACCTTCAGACGCGTAGACGGCGACTGCTCGTATGTTTAGGGATCATCTCAAAATAATTATTCAGAAAGTTATTTTGTCGGATGGAAGGTACAACACAGTGCCCACCAAGCACATGATGTCGGATCAACATCAAAACGATGGAACGACGTTGTTCAAATATTGTTTCGTCGTTGATCTGTCGTGTAGATGAGTAGATTGTCGACTCTAAAAATCTGACTAATTTGGTTAAAGAAACCTGTAACGAAGATAGTGCTATGGCCCTGCTCAAGCCTGAATATAACTGCTGGACATCACCTGTGAAGGAGTGCTTTTTGAGTATAGTGTCCAACTTACTCAAAAAGCACTCCTCCACGAGTGATGTCCGGTAGTTATATTTAGGCTACTCGTCTAATCGTTGAAAAGATTAGGAAAGAAATCTATATAAGTAGTAATATGCTGATTAATAGCTTTATACGCAGTTAATAGCGAGTTAGATATTTCCTCTGAATGAACGTCTACCGAATAAGGTCGCGCAAGCCTCAAAATAACTGTCGAACATCACCTGTGGAGGCGTATTTTTGAGTACAGTTTGCTTCAAAGCTGAAAACTACTCAAAAACACTCCTCCACAGGTGACGTTCGACAGTTATTTTAATGTTTGCACGCATATAGCTGCGTATATGGATTGTTTATTGTGTATTGATGTTTTCAATGTTGTACTAGCGTGTTTACTGTGGGCTTTAAGATTGTGTCTACTGTATTTCAAATACAGTTACCTAAATTGTATACTACACCGTATTCGGTATACTTTCATGCTTTTTGGATCAAATGATAACAGGCTAGATCTACTTAACTATATGCTCGGATTTTTGGGGCTCCTCAAAGCTAGCTGATGGATCACCCAACAGGTGGTTTCAGGTTATGATTCATATATTTTGATATACTGAAGGTTTGTTGGTCATAGTTGGTTATGTGTCAAATAGATTTATACTAAAACTACGTAAGCTTCAGCATCACATCACATCACTACAGTGGTTCGGAAGTTATAAAAAATGTGGTATTGGTGGCGGAATCCCCCCACCCACCCTCCCCCCTCCCCCTATAGCTTATATAGGGTTAAAATGTACTCTCTATTAACTTATTGTAGGGCGTCTAATAATAAGTTGAAAGCAGATAACGGAGGTGTTCTTAGAAATAGGTGTTCTGAGGGTGTATGCTGGCTGTGAATTGAAGCTGTTCTTACCTTCCAGAAAGAAAAGTACAGCTGGAGATTTGACCTGTTTTTATGCTATTGATCCTCTCCTGGCTGGGGAAATTATCTGTTCTGAGCTGACGTCTCATTGACTGGGAAAGCAATCCGTGTTTGGAGAGGCCAGAAGCGCCCTGGCTTGGAATATGACCTGTTCTGAGCTGGTGGCTCAGCTTAGAAATCTATATACGATTTTTAAAAGCTGGAAAAAATATCTGTTTTAGAATTTCTTTTTCTACAAATCAGCTGAGAAATGGAGGTGTTCTAAATGGGATAATATCCATACTGTGTCAAGAAAGTTCTCTCAGCTGGAAATATCAACTGTTCTTATACCGGTCTATTATTCAGCTAGGAAAACGAGCTGTTCTGAAATGCATGCGTTATACTAGTACTAATCACGAGATAGACCTCAGCTAGAGAATAAAAAGGCCTATTTCTCAGAACACCTTCCCTATATGGCTGGTTCTGAATAAGGGGGGGGGCGGGGGGTGATTGGTACATTCCCAAAATTTAACAGATTAAGGGGGTGTTAATAAAGTGAAGCGGGGTGTTTCTAGACTCAATACAGTCCAAACTTATTCTTTGAATTTTCGGACATTCCGAAAAATTTCGGAAAACATCAGGCTAATTTGTCATGGAGCTTCTATTGTTAAAAATTTAGCCCTGGGAACGAGGTTGGTGACAGCTACATTTTTCTTGATAAGGGAATATGCTCTGATTACCTGTAATTATAAAGTTGTTACAAAAATCAAATTAAATATTCAAGCAATTAAAGCAATTAGACATTCATACCCTCAGTCTTTTTTTTTATGACTATGGTAATAGTTGAGGGGGTTGAGTTAAAACTATGAATTGTTTTTATTTTTGTCTTCTGTTTTCTATAAAATTGACAATATCTTACTAAAGGTAAATGGAGTTAGGTAACAGAGAGTATACTACCGTAATAAAAGAGTACACTTTAATACCACATTCATAACATTTTGCCACGTTATAAATGATTATGCTTGAAAATAACGGCTGGATATGATCTGGATGATGTTCTTAGATTTCACCACCGTGTTTTCATATTATTCCCGCCCAGGAGGCGAAGAAGAGCTCCGTGATCGAGTTTGATGATCAGCACTATTTAGTTATTTTTCCAAACATTCTTGTAGCGAGTTTTAATCTGGCCTGCTACAATACCACACGCTTTACAGTTAGGTCCGTTCATTGGCCCACAAAACCCATCGCAACTATTATTATCAGGCATAACATTTCTGCCACAATAAAACAGGTTCGTTTCTGAACTTTTTCGCGTTGGTGCCCCTGTTCTATTGATGTACCAACCACGTGGTAAAGCCTGCATTTGTACATCTAACTTCATGCAAGCGCTGCAATTACATCCATTGCCTGGTCCACAGAAACCATTGCAACATCCGCATGTTGGGCTATCGAGAGAACCACCACAATAAAATTTGCCTGTATAACCCAAACGGCTATTTCTATGAAATGCATTACGCGTTGTTACGATTCTATCTCTAATACCCGCGGTTGTATTAGAACTTGCGTTGAAATACTGATCTGCATTTTTAACGACTTCATGTTCATGTTGGGTTACGAGATGCTGTGCAAATAACGATTTGTTACCACTGAATGTACAACCATGAGAAGGACATGAATAAGCACCAAATGAACACGAAGTTTCGTGTGTTTTAATTTCTGAACGAGTAGCAACGACTCCACAACCGTTAAATTTACATGTAGCTGGCATATTGCCGATAATACGACGTGCTAAATGGGATGTTGTTATCTGAAAATTTTGTCGACATTGTGGACATGGCTCACCAGTCATTGAATATAAACATGCTTCACAGAAAATATGATGACAACATGAAGTTTCTACGGCATCTTCAGCCGGGCTTAAACAAATGGAACAGTTAAACTCTTCCATGACTTCTTGTATTCCCCAACTACAAAAGCAAACTATTTCTCAAGCAAAAGCGAAAGTTGTCTTTGTAATCAAACTTACTTTCTAATATATTTTTTTTGCAGAGCTTGTCATATATAACTACTAAATATTTTGTTTAATTATCCACCGTAGAGGTTTTACAACATTGTTTTATAAACTCCATAAATAACTTTTAAAGGAGCACTCTCCCGGTGGTCGATTTAAATGTCACCCATTTTAATCGGTTTGTTGTCATAGAACGAAAAGGGA
>JAULBZ010007125.1:0-11775 GCA_032360805.1 Neoturris breviconis | reverse complement strand
GACCCACTATGTTAGTGTTGTTTTGTGCGTCCCGTATTGTATATTGTACTCGTCCAAGGGTGGCCATACCCTTGCCTCAGCTTCATGCTATTAGGTATGGTCTCCCTTCAATAGCAATATTTTGATTTGCAATATTTACATGCATTATTGTAACTGCTATTGATAAATAAAAATATCTTATCTTATCTTCCAACTCTGTTACTGAAGAAACACACATAATATATACAGTAATACATTCATACATTCATACAATAATATAATGAGATTAAACATAAACTTCAGAATTTTTAAATATAGCTCATTAAGAACCCCCTGCTTACTTTAAAGTCTCTATAATAATGAGAGATTCCAGTTTTTTTAAAATGCCATATTTTAAATAATAGTCATACTTATAAAGACATATAAAGATTCTATGTTCTCCAATAATTAGTTCTTACAATAGAACACATAGTTGCTGAGAAAAGAAAAATATGAAAATACTATCTTCCATATTTAGAATTATTTGTCCTCAAATAATTATTTCTTACAGATGAAAACATAAGAGAGAATCTCAAAAATAAAATCTACAGAGGAGAGTACTTAGTCAATGATCTTGCAATGGATTGGTTTCTTCATATCAAAGAAACCAATCAATTGCAAGCTCCTTGACTTAACATTCTTCATTGTAGATTAATTTTTCTCAAAATTATTGATTTTCACTTTTTTAAAGCTGCTAAGATATCTCCTTTTTGTAGCAAATTTCGAAGATGACTCCTAATTATAAATACAGGTATATATACATTCATCAACAAGAGTTAGGTAACCACGTTTGAGCATAAATAGCTTTGGTAACCACAAAACTGGTCCTTTGGTTGTATCTCGAAGGTTGTACCTTATAATATTTTACCATAAACTATATTTTACGATATAACTACTGACTTCCAGTCATTGGACAGTTGGGACTACTGTTAGGAATACTAATGAATTCCCTAGTCTTGGTATATCTATAACATAACCACAAAATAGTCACATTTGATTTTTAAGCATTTTCATAGACTATAGTGGCAGGTAGCTATGACAGTTTCTCAAAATAAATGTTTCTATAACATATAAAATGAAGAATTAATAAAAGTAACCACATTTCCTTCACAAATAATACAAAATACATAGGGTATATACATTCTTTGTCTGTGCCAAATTTTGTACCCAGACCACTTCCCAATTTACACTTATAAGATTTCAAAGAGGTCCTAGTAGTTTAACCACATGGAAAGTAACCACAATTTTAGCCTGCGATAGAAAGTAATTTTATTTGAGAAATTAGGGGAACCACACGTAAGGTTTTAAATATACATTGTTTTTCGTTTTGTATAGTATTGTATAGTCAATTCTCTCGGAAAAAAATTACCATGCACATACTATTCTATTAGATCATGTAACAGTTAAAAGAATGAAATTAATTTTAGAACGAAATATTCTATGAAGTCATTCAACTTTTATATAAAGGTCAGAGGAAAAGAAAAATAATAAAATATGCTGACAAGGAAAGTAACGTCGTCCCCAAGGCTTCACACCTGTATACACTGGACTGGATATGTGTTGACATGTGGTATACTTTAAAAACGGAGCAAAAGTGTTTGATATAGGTCAGTTTTAAGCGTTTTTCTCTCTGGACTTTAACCAAAAAGATATACTTGTCTTCTACAGAGTTTGTATACATAAAATTTAAAATTTAAAATATCACTGTATATAAAAAATATTTGTGTAACCAAGCAACCAAATTGTAATAAAGTGAACGTGAGAAAATCTATATATATATATCTATCTAAATCTATATATATCATGAGTTTCATGAAAAGTGGACATAGACATGTGGACACATCATAATCTTAAGATAGTTCGAAAAGCACCACATTTATTTATAGTGTTCAAGAAACCTTGAAGTTAATTATTCAAAGCTTCCGGCTTCATAGGTCTAAGAGTTTTGGCGTTTTTAGTTAAAATATTAAATTTTCCATTATTTTTACATGTCATATACCATGAAATGGTGTGTGTGTGGAACTCGATTAAGTCCTTCAACATAGGCAAATGACAAATCAAAAAACATTCTAACATATAGATTTTCATTGGAAGAAAAGTAATTTTAGTTTGCAGTCGCTGGTGTTCCGTTAGTCAAGCTTTAGTGGCAAAAGTTTAGTTAGGAAAAAATGTTTGCTTTACAGTAGTCACATAAAATAAAATGAATATGGGAAAAAGTTTGTTTGTTACTTGTTTGGAACATCAGGTTGTCAATATAACTTTTGTTTTCATCTCTAAAATTTATGGAGGAGAGTATGGCATCAACAAACTTAGAAACCAATCCATTGCAAGTTTGTTGACCTTACACACTTCTGCAAAGACTCATTTTTGTTAAATTTTGCTAATTTTAGTTGATTTGAACCTCCTAAAGAAATTAAATTTGAAGCGAAATTTTGAGAAGATCTTTTAAGATGGATTTGCACTAAATGAAGCCATTACATTGGTTGAAAGCAATGTGATGTTGCCTAACAATAAAAAAATTAGTTTTGGAGCAAAATTTTAAGATGGTTCCTAACCGTTAACTATAAAAACCTAATCAGTCTTTATTCAGTACAATTTTAACCCCAAATTCTTGTTTACAGCTGTTAACGTAGAGAAACATGTGACTAAAAGACATTTTGCAAACAAAATTGATCAGAAGAAGTCTCTATGTGTCCTCTGCATCTGTTGTTATATTATAAACAGAACGTACAGTACTTTGGATAAAAATGGGATGGGTAGTTTTGATACTTCTTGATCAATTCACTAACAAAAATTTACAGCATACTATCAACAGTACTGCATAATAGGATTTAAAAACAGCTTGATTTTTGTGTCCATTAAACACTTTTTATTTAGTCCATTCGTAACGCAACACTTTTCCAGTCTTAGAAAAATTAAAACAAGTTTTAGAAAAATGTTAATGGTTTTTATTTTCACGCTTATCATATCTATATTATCTGTTGAGAAAAGTCTCTATCATTGCTACAGATGCTGACCTATTTGCTTGAAAACATATACTCAAAAAACTTGTTATTTTCAATGTTTGTTAGTCACACAATGCATATAACATTTTGGAAAATTCTTGTAAGTTACAGAATACATCAGTGTGCTCAAATGTCTGTTAGTCACATACAGAATTGTTGGTATATATTGTAGGCTACATGTATGTTACAGGCTGTATATATTTATGATGCATAGACTCTATGCATAAGTAGAAGTATATACATAGGCTATGTACATAGACAATACAAAGTACATAGGCATGTGCTCTTATTTTTTATAGAAACTATGTACTTTAAAATAGGCTTGTCTCTATCAACTGTTAGAATTTAAAAATAAAGAAACATTTAAAAGAATAAAAGATCTTGTCATTGTAATAATTCCTTTTCCTTTAAAACAATTTTATTTCCCTGCACTATATTTCTTATTCATATTGGGAATAATTATATTATAATACAAAATCATTAACTTCATATCAACATGGTAGCATAATAAAATGATAGTATAATAAAATATTTTGATCCTAATTACATATATATACCGTTAACCATATTATATTACCTTGGGGATTTTGGCAGCATATTTTACCTGGGAGGGGGCATTTAACTTCCTATTTACCCCCTATCTAACTTCTGAACTATCAATACTGTATTATAGCAACAAAACTTGACCACAGTGCCCGGCAAAAGATCTTTTCAAAGTGATATTAATTTTTTGGCTGATGTCAGCATTTGGTGCTATGATTTTCAAATTTGTTGATTTTTTTAAAAACAATAGGTGTTCTTCTCTAGAAGAAGAATCTTCCTCAAAGTACAAAATTGATGAAAAAAAATAATGACCAAAGTCTCAAATGTGATTGTGGTCAAATCCTGTATTATAAAATATACTGTAAACAGAGAAAAATAATAAGAATCAAAGGTATATACGGTATTGAAAGTAGGACACCAAATCAAGTGAAAGTTAAACCTAAGCACATAAATATGATTTGCATACACACATTGTACAGTGTTTGAAATATGTCTTTATTATGATGATAGAGGTTCAGGTCAAATAAATAATTGGAATACAATGTTCAAGGTAAAATTATGTTAGGTCACCGTGACGGAGAGTAGCGAAATTTCACATCAAAGATAAACAACAGAATTTTACATGGCATCAGGATTTTATGTCCTTATTAAGTTGATAAAGTTACAGGTAAAATAAACAATTGGAACACCTTTATCAAAGTCAAGTTATGCCAAGTCACTGTAGAGGAAGGCAGTGAAATTTTAAATTATAGCCTAAAGCGATGCTCAAAAGTCACTCCTCCACAGTGGATATGAATTGCATATTATGTATACACCAAATAAAAAATAGAAAATACGCCTAGGTTATGGTATTATATCAAGTATCTATACATAGGATGGTTTTTGCTAGCCCTATTAAAGTTTTATAAATCCATGGTTTTTACTAGCTGATGTTGTAAAGCACTAGAGAATAAAACAATATAACAGAATAATATATTTTCTTTATTATTCATTATCTTTTTATAAGATTCTTTTATTATAAAATTTTCCTCTGTTGAATTGTGCATTGTCATTATAGTATTACTAATTTGAATTGGCAACAGTCATTATATTTTTATAAGATTCTTTTATTAAATATATCTTCCTCTGTTGAATTGTGTGTTGCCATTATATTACTAATTTGTATTTGGAGTACTATTACAAAATCAAAATCAAGATTGTTTTTTATATCTTTTATCATCTCAAAATATTAAGGGGAGAGCTTCTCCAAAATACAACAAAATGGCTGCCAAAAAAAGATTTGTGGTCAAAGTCTCATTGGAAAGAAATTGGCCAGCGGTCTCGCAATATTGCCTAGAATGCCATAACCAAATTCCAGGACGGTACCACGCCTTTTCGGTCCATTGGACCAAAAACTCAATTTTGCCTAAAACTTGGGACCGAGCAGAGGGAATCAGAATAATTTTGACAAGCCCTTCTAGAATATCACCATGAATGCTGGTACCGTATTTCAAAATTCGGGAAGATGGCATATTAAAAAAAGCGGGTCGCTGCTGCCGCTGCCAAAATGGACAGCTTTGTCCTCATAGACACTCAAATTATTTCACTCTAGCTAGTGAATTTTAAAACAACATATAGAAAGTAAACTTGAGCAATGACTTGGACCATGACATACTTTCAATTTTAAAGACTTACATGTATAAGCTTTTTAAAATGAAATTCATATGATAAAGTAATGATCATTTCAAGGATAACAAAATCAGCCCCGGTGGGCTGAGGGATTTGTGCTTTTGTGAATATATGCTTCCTACTTTCTAACATGATTTTCATAAAATCTCTTCTTACTTTCACCAATAACTCAAAATAACTTCAGTGAACACAAACATAATGCCAAAATCTCTGGATGTCCTGTTGGATGATTAATGAAGCATCCAAATTACTTTTTGTCATCCAGGAAATATTTTACCCTGTATTTACTAGAAAGCTTGTTCATATGGCTGCCCTTAGGCCTTCAACTTTCTCAGGATATCGCGTAACTGTCCAAATATAATAAGAAACCAACCATACGAAGTACGATTTTAGATAGAAAGTCGCTATAATGTGACTATGATGCCATCATATGGCTGCCATTATGCTTTCAAATTTCTCGAGATGTCATAGGCTGTCAACTGACCATATATGAAGAGAAACCAAGAAAGGGAAGTACGGTTTTTAGTAAGTCACTGTGATGTCACTATGGCAGCATTAAAAGGTTACCTATTATGCTTTCAAATTTGTCAGGGTGTCACAAGCTGTCAACCGACCAAAATATGAAGAGAAACCAAGAATGGAAAGTACGATTTTCAGAAAATCACTATGATGCCACCATAATGACTGCTATTATGTTTTCAAATTTCTTAAGGTGTCATATACTGTCAACTGACCAAATATGAAGAGATACCAACATCGGGAAGTATGATTTTCAGAAAGTCACTATGACATCACTATGATGTCATCATATGGCAGCCATTATGCTTTCAAATTTGTCAGGATGTCACAAGCTGTCAACTGATCAAATATGAAGAGAAACCAACATCGAGAAATACAATTTGGATCCCATTATGCCTTTAAATTTCCCATATTGTCAAAAGTTGTCAAGTGACGAATAATATAACTATAACTTTAAATACTGACTTTAGAAGATCGCTCAGAGTCTTGTATTGTACCGTGCAAAAACTTAAAATTTAAATTCTCCAGCAGAATCTATGAAGTCACTAAAATACCGCTAGGTTGGATAGGAAAAAAAAAACATAAAAAAAAAGGAGAAAATCAATGTAATTGTTACTACCGCATAAATCAAATTAATAATAGTATGCAAACTAAAAAAAATGAATATCAAGTGAGAATAACAGCATCCACCTATTGACAGCATGTCAGTGTTTTTACAAAGTAGTGAAAATTCTCATGGAAGCCCTGTGATTGATATAGATATAGATTGAAAGATCTATCTTTCAGAAATGAACTTTAATTGAACATTGAGGATAAGTAAAGTTCTAGATAACAGGTGCATTGATGTTTACTCACTTGAGGTATGCTATTAAGCAAATATAAACATTAAAATAGTTTTCTTTTCATTTCCTTTTTTTTTAATTGTTCCCCCCTCTCAAGGCCGAGGCCACTACTAGGAGAGAGGTTACTTTTTTACCCTTTCCAGATTCTAACTTTCTCGTGATAGGGGAAACACTCAATCTACCTTATTTACCCTGAAACATGGCCCAAACCACTTTACGAGGGAACAGGTAGATGGCAGTGCTTACAGTGACGTATCTCAAAATGTTCCCCAGAGCATGGTATTGAATTCAAATTCTTCAGAACATAAGCAACACTGAGCCTTTACTGCCTTCAAAAAATACTTAAAATAGGTTGATAGACATTTATTAAAATGTTTGTTGGTCTTACTACTTTAAAAAAAATATTTTACAAAAAACTGATACTTGGTCTCAAATCAATGCCAGCGGTCTGATGCCTAATATGCCAATATCTTGTTCAATTGGACTGAAAACACAATTAGGATCCGAGAGGACAGAATCGAAAAATGTTTGGTGAGTCCTTCCCAAATAACGCTTTGCATGTTGGTATCAAATTTCAAAATGGTAGCACATCGAACATACCTAGTCTATTAAAAAGTGGGCCACTAACCACCAAAAAGTGATAGCATTAGCCCATCCAAACTTTGTTGACAGGCTAATAAGAAATATTTCTTATCACAATAGATCTTTGATTCATAGCTTTTTGTCGAACTCCCTACTTTATACTTCACTAAGTATTTATTTATAAAATAAAGGCATTTCTACCTTAAAACGACATAAAAACTTACCTCTTTTTAATGTGCCAAAGTAGCCTTCAAATACAGATCCAACCGCCATATCAGCATCCAACACAATAATAATGTAGTGGTAAAGGTGGTTTGACATAAGTCCTGTGATTTCCACAAATGTTGCAGAGCTTAGAGAAGTGTTCGTGGAAATGTTAGTTATATTCGAATAATATTGCACTAGATATTGAAACAATTTTGTATTTTGGTTATTTGTTTTATTTGGTGCTGACCATGATACAAGAACAGTGTTAGATTCACTATACAGCTTTCCAACAACAGCAACATTCTGAACCTTACCAACAGGACCTAAAGGCAAATTATTTATTTAATTTAACTATAATTAAAGGTATGATCATGAAGGAAGCCAACTAAAACAAAAGCCAAACAGATAAAATGTTCTTTGGAATAGTGAAATATAGTATGTACAGCTGTATGTATTGAAAAATATGTATATCATGTAAATGAATGAGCTATATGCATTCACTGTACACATGGGCTATAAAGGTAAGGTTTATAAATGCTATTATATGGCCCATTCATGTCTACACCATTATTTCGTCTTTTTTAACTTATGCACTCAACTGTTCATTCGTTTCATACATTTATAGTTGAAAAGGTTGAAATATATCTTATCTTTTTCATCTAGGTCTGGAGGTAGTTCAAAAAGTTAAAATTATATTCGTTTCGCTAATTTTTTAACTTCATTTTTAATCCACGGTCCTGCATGACAAATTTAATTAGCTCATAACAACTTAAGTGCTAGCAGTGAATGTAAAACTGTAAAACTAATGTTGATAATTTGCAGAACAAGTTTTTAGCATGCGCTATAATTGTTATGTTTTTGTTTTGGAGAAGCTTGCTTTCCCGAAATTCTGAGAAATTCATTGCCACTATTAACTCGATGTAACATTGTTTCGGTATTTCAACTTTTTCCCATTCGTTTCAGACGAGTTGAGACATGTGTTGTTCATAAGTTATCCTTTCTCAACTTTTTTAGAAACGGATGCACCAATACATAGACTATTAGCACAGGTTATTATGCATAGGCATGAAGTTTCAAGCAAAAAGGAAGACAGTGATTTTTTATGTACTGAAAACAACCTTTTACTGAAAATAACAACATTTTTGGTAGTTTTATGGTGTTTTTGGAGCAAAATATGGGGCACAAAGTGATAGCATTTGATTGTAAAAACAGTAGTATTTTTTAAAGGAAATAAGGGTATGTTTTTTAAAGGATAGGATTTTATTGTATCAATGGTAGCATGATTGGAACTTACAATTGGAACAATTACAGTTGGAACGAAACGGAAGCAGTACTTCTGGTTGATGCAGAAAATGCCTTCAACTCGGTGAACCGTAAGGCATTATTACATAACATCCGTCTTTTGTGCCCCGCATTCTATGTGTTCGTGTTTAATTGTTACAGCACCTCAGTTTGGTTGTTTGTTATTTGTGGATTCGAATTAAAGTCGGACGAAGGTACCACACAAGGTGACCCTGCGGCGATGGCTACATACGCCCTTGCACTCATCCCATTGTTGAATGCGCTTCTACAACTCGAAGACACAGCACTGCAGGTAGCATTTGCTGATGACATCACTGGTGGAGGATCATTAAACAGCCTACTGTTATGGTTGTCAAAATTGTCTGAAATTGGTCCGAAGTTCGGTTATTTCCCAAAGGCAATGAAATCCCACCTTATCGTTAAAGAAGAGCATTACGAGCGCGCTCAACGATTGTTCGAAGGAACTGTGATTAAAATCACGTCTGCTAGAAAACGCCATCTCGGAGCAGTGATCGGAAGCCAAGAATACAAACGAAATTACGTAAGCGAGATTGTCGATAGATGGGTCGCTGAATTCCAAGTATTGCCAGAAATTGCTCTGACGCAACCTCAAGCAGCATATACAGCCTCGGACAGCGTACGTACATGGTTCCAGGCACAAATTTACGTATACCATGCGAACGATTTCAAACCTATCACGTCATTAGAAATGAGTTTCTTTCAGAGATTACGGGTGGTCATCAATGTTCTGATAGAGAGAGAAAGCTTCTTGCTCTGCCAGTTAAGCTTGGTAGTCTGGGAATCGAAGAGCGTGATAAGATATCCAGTCACGAATACGATGCTTCTCGAAAGATAACAAGACTTCTAGTAGAGCACATCACAAATCAGAATAACTATGTCTCTGACGACGTTGCCGAGCAGACTCAACTGAAGAAAGAAGTGAGAAGAGAGAGACAGGAAAGAAACCAAAGCAACCTCGAGAACATCCAGCGAACAATGTCAACGAAAGAACAACGGCAACACGAGATTGTGACGAGCTCTTCGTCAAATTGGCTTACATCGCTCCCACTTAAGGAATTTAACTTTAACATTAACAAAATGGAATTTTGGGAGGCGATAAGACTGCGATACAACTGGCCGATACCAAATCGTCCAAGTCGTTGTGCGTGTGGCGATGCTTTTTATGTTCATCACGCAATGTCTTGTAAGAAAGGGGGCTTTGTCATACAACGCCACAACGAGCTAAGAGACGTAACAGCGAAGCTTTTAAGCAAAGTTTGTGTCGATGTCGAAATCGAATCTCCACATATTTATCTTTCTGGAGAACAAACGCGACACAAGATCTCCAAAATCCAGAATGAGGCAAGACTGGACATCTCAGCAAGAGATTTCTGGATAAAAGGTCAGAAAACATTCTTGGATGTACGTATTTCCGATCCAAACGCCAAGAAATACCAAAATTTAACGATGAAACAAAGCTATCTACGAAATGAAAACGAGAAAAAGCGCCATTATAACGAAAGAATCCTGAACGTGGACCAAGGCAGATTTTCTCCGATCATCTTCTCTGTATCAGGCGGTATGGGTATGGAAGCAAAAGTGTTCTTCAAGGCTTGCAGGGATGATTTCAACAAAACCAAAAGTTGAAAATAGTATTGTACAGTCAAACATAAATACTGTTTTGAACTTTGCATTAATTAGATCGATGCTAATGATGCTAAGAGGCTCGCGGTCTCTGAGAAAAATTGACATTGTAGATGAAATAATCGCTGAGGTGACAAGAAGACCAAACTGAGTCTTCTCCATTTCCTCAACTACGTTATAATATTTGCCTTATTAGAATATTACAACGTAACTGAGGATAGCTATACTTGTTCAGCGGCAGCCTTTCGCTATATAAACAGGCTATTTATGTAAATCTAATTTGACCCAGTGAACAGTTTGTCTGGGAAATACAAGTTTATCACGTTATAAATGCTGATGCTAGGCGAGACAAGTTTCATGCCATAAGTATTAGTGGTTTGGAAATAAACGTCATAGTCATTTTAGAGCATTCATTATTAATGACGTCATAGCAAGTATCAGTAACGTCATCAAGACAATTTTTTTGGGTCAAAGTGTTTGTATTGATTTGTTATTAAGTCTACCAAGTTTCATTTCATAAGCACTAGCGGTTCGGGTAAAAATGACCGCGGGCACTTTATACAAACTATTTTCCATGCTTCTGCCTGAGAGTTTGAAATCGAGAGTGTCAACTTTATCTTTGTCTGTGTAATAAATAAATGGAAATTTGGTAATTGTTCATATTGCTACATTTTCTTATTATGAATGGTTTTGCAACTATTACACCATAAAAAGCCATTGTAATGCCTTGTAGACCAATATAATGCTGTATTTGAAAATTTCCAGTTCCGAGGGCCAAAAATGGTCCTGGGTCCGTTTGAAGGAACTTTTTTGAATTTTGTTTTTGGTGAACAGTTTTCAAAAGCAATAACATAAAAAGTCACTAATTTTAGGCATAATATAAATTGCGGATCAGAAGTTATACGGAAATTTTGGGGGATGTGGTATAAAGAATCCCCCGGGATAAATATGGTTACATTGTTCCTCTGATCATGGGCGATAATTGTACCAAGTTTCATGAAGTTAACATTAGCCGTTCAAAATTTATCACGGAGGCGGAATCCGCCCTTCCAACCAGTCCTTTCAATCTCAAAAAAGCCTAGTCCTATTAGGGTTAAAATGGAAGTGAAAGACCCTGTGTGATCAAGGTTATTACTAAACCCGCTATTTATCGCTTTTTGCTGTCATAGTGGTTTCAAACATCAAACATATTCTTGGATTCATCTACAAAGAACTAAAGATGTGGATAATATTAAAGTTTACTATGAAAATGCAATTTGTAATGCAGTTACTTATACAAAGCATAGATACCCATCAGTTTTCTTTAGGAGCCATCTCCAAAATTCATTTCAAAAAGTAGACAATTATAGCAGCTTTAAAGTAGTCAAAATAAAGAGTGTTAAGTCAATGAGCTTGCAATTGATTGGTTTCTTCGGGACGAAGAAACCAATCAATTGCAAGATCAT